>OZ020222.1:8871521-9135501 GCA_963971325.1 Aphodius granarius | reverse complement strand
AAGAGTGACCAGGGATACAAATTTGGAAGGGATTGAGTTCCCAAAAGGTTCGCCACTGAAAGATTTGTTAGATGACCCGTCCAGGGAAAATTATATTAAGTTTTTGGACCATGAGAATAAGACAGCAGCTGATCAGCAATCTGTGATCCTTCTAGTTACTGGGTAAGCTACGAGTTGACGTGGTTACTTTGAAAAATTGTAATTTCTGTTTCTTTTTCAGATCACAAGAGAAGCGTAAGGATAGAGAGATCTTCATGTATGACATTGCGACGAAATCAGTGAGCAAATTATCCGGGGAATTATCATCAGCGTTTGTGGATGCTGCTGATGCCAATACCAATGACTCGACTGGCGCAGCTTCAAACTTGGTAGAAGTTAGAGTGCCTTCTCCAAAACACCTCACCATAGATCGTTCGGATGATATCTCCTTCGACCTTGAAGGTGAACCTTCGGAGATTATAGAAAGCAAGATACCAGTGATCGATCCCATGGAAACAGATTTGGAATCAGAAGCATCAGAAACTCTTGAGCACTTCGTGGACATCTCCGGCCAAGATTTAAGCATGTCAGATGTTGAGAATGATGTTAAGATTGAGTCTGGTTACAGCAAAACTGGATACAATATGCCATTGCATTAGGGGAAGAGTGATAAAT
Organism: Aphodius granarius; assembly: GCA_963971325.1. NCBI lineage: Eukaryota > Metazoa > Arthropoda > Insecta > Coleoptera > Scarabaeidae > Aphodius > Aphodius granarius. The sequence goes on along the minus strand of OZ020222.1, from coordinate 9,134,847 downwards.
CAGAAAAAAATATGTGTTTTAGAAGATTTGGAGGGAAGTTTGTGGTTCGTCCAATGTTTAGTAAATTCTATTTAATTGACTCTCTGATGGTGAAATGATTGAACGAACGTGCAAACTAAACGGTTTTGAATAGTGTAAAACGTGTAAAGGAAAAATAATGAAACCGTTAGAACATTATGGAGCGATTGTTTTGTACAGTGTATATTTAGTGTGTAAATTCATAATTATATATTTTTATAATAAAGCTTATAGATTTTATTATTTGTTTGCTTGGATAGTTACACCTACATCATAAAAAATATTAAGAAATAACAATCAAATCAAATAATCAATCATTTTAGGTCTAAGCAAATCAGACAGGCTTTACCAAATACAAGTTTGTGAACAAAGGGAACGTTTTTTTACATTTGACGATAGTTTTTATTAAATAGTTTTAATTATTAAACAACAATAGAATCGGTACATATCTGGTAGAAAATAAGATTATTGTCACCACAAATAGACGGGAATGTAAGAACTTGAGTCAAACCAGTATAGCGTTGCTGATACTGGTTTAAAAACTTTTAAGGAACTATTGAAAGAATAAGTATAAAATATAACAAGACTGCATATTGTGACTTCATATTTATGTTACTTGTTTAATTAGCGTCCAGAGATGACTCCGGCTTTACTAAATAATAATTGCAAAAGTGTTTAGACACTTCATTGTGCCAACGATTTAGTCGGAAAGTAGGGTGAGGGTCACCCCAGATTCATTTTAAATTTTATCTCTATTATTACAATAGCAGTAGCCTGCTGTATTACATGTGTGCCTATCAATATAAAAGTTAATAATATATTATTGATATCAGAACAAACAACGAACTTAGCATAAATCGAAAAAACAGTCATAGGGTTACTCAGGGCTGCTTTATCCGTTAGGTAGTGTTTTCACCGAAAGCAACTGCCACTGGAACCCGACGTCAACGCAACCGCTTATCAACCCAATGCTAACATCAGAGTACGCGTATCCACCGAGTTGCTTTCTAGTTGTATGCAAATAGGTCCGAGCGGTTGCGTTGAAGTCGGGTTCCAGTAGTCCCCTAAATATGTATGCAAAATTTCAGCCCGGTCCGTTGTACCGTTTGGACGCTATCGTGTACACAGACATACACACACGCATACACATAAACACACACACAAACACACATACATACATTTTCCAGAAATCATTGCAATCGATTCATGGGACCCTAAAACGCGTATTTCAGCAGAAATCTCGAAAAAAAAATTCTGTCGATTACAATACTTTCCTTCTAGGGCACTAGTCGGAAAGTAAAAAGTCCTAAACATAACCACTGCATTATTGTAATCAAACATCATAAGATTTGTATTCAAATTTATCATACAAATAAGGTATTATAAAAGGCATCTATTACCTGTATTTCTGGCATTGGAAAACGTCAGTTTTGTGACTGCTAGATCTGATCTAGATCGGTTAGGTTCTTCCTTCCTAATCTGCAACAAGATACGTATAAACTCAGTGTTGTTAAAATAGTAACTCATCTACAAAGTTACTTATTTAAAAAAAAACATAACCCTGGTCATTGCAGTTAATCCTTGGATAAAGAGTATAAACAATGGGGAGTGGGGACCTTAAATCACTTCCAACATGCTCCTAAAACAAAAAAAAATAATTCTACTTATAAACATTGAACACCTTTGTAGCGCCTATTGGAAAAAGGAAACCCACTCCTCGTCCATCTGAAACAAAAAAAAAACACACAGATTTTAACTTTTTTGAAGCAGAAACGAGCAAGGGGGAAGATCCCAAATCACCACCCCGCTAACCTGCAGCGACATCTTCTTCCCTCTCGCTCGTTTCTGCCAGGTATCGCAAGAATTACAAAGAAATTTCCACTTACCGGAATGTTTCAATAATACCACCAATCAAGGTCAGATGATTAGCACTACCACTGCTTTTGACGACACTACAGAACTCCGGAAGGAGTCAAAAAGACCGATAACGCGCCGCGAACCTAGAGAAGTCCAAAAATCTTACCTTATTGCGTCTTCTTCCCCTCCAACGAAGGATGACATCTCCTTGAACCTACCTTTAGATGTCTTCGTCCTTGGAAGCTTCCACTCCGGTAAAATCCTCCTCCAAGTCAGTCCTTCTTCTCTCTTAGGCATCTACGGCTGCTATTCAACACTACACACGCAAGATTTAAAAACGCACACAGCTAAATGTCCAACACTTCACTACATCACCGTCGTTGTCCATCTGCAACAATAATATAACCAAATATAACCAAATATTCATCCACAATATTTATTATGATCCAAACACTACCAGTACCAGTTATTACTCAACAAAATTTGATTAATGGCGTTGAAATGAGTACGGAACATGATTTTTATACACACGGGGTAATAGGTTAAGTCAAAATAGGTTAAGTCACTTAAAACACCACTCAAAATATCACATATTACCTGTTGCAAATATTTACTGGTATGCAACACACGTGTACGCCGTGAAATTCTGTCAAAAAAAAAAAAAACGCACAGACGCGCAGAAAATGTTTGGCAAGATGGCCGAAAAATGCAAATTAGCTCGGTTGTGGTGAACAGGTATTGTCGTTGCTTAGTTACGAGACTAATACATCTAGCTTTTGTCGGTTCTTACATATTTCGCAGTGTTAGATAATTCGGTTTTACTAGCCGATAATAATTTGATGCGTAAAACAATAATAATTTAGTATTACTTACATACGTTTTATTCTTTGCTTCAAACTTCTATGGTATACATAGTTATTGCGCTGAGCGAACTTGGTTAAATATGTACCCACATTACACCGCTCACAACGCTTGTCGTTAACTGAACCGAATATCTAACAACAATATATGAAATGCATCAATAAATTTTACCTGCGAACGCGAAGCATATAGCATATATACAAATACGCATCCGGCATGCCAAAAAAACTCGTTCAATTCCAACCAACACAGCGCGCAAAACATACAATTCACGTATTGGTAACTTTTAGAAAAATATTTCTCGATAAAATTCATAGTGTGTTTGTGAAAATCATACAGAAATTAATTTTAATACCTAAAACCGTTTAGTTAAAATAACAGTGTGGTTACCATGGGAATTGGTAAAAACACATATCTTCAAATATCTGGGGTGGCCCTCACCCTACTTTCCGACTATATCGTTGGTACAATGAAATATCTAAACGCTTTTGAAATTATTCAATTTTGTACAACCACAGCCAATCTGGACCCTAACTAACGTCAGTTTCTATGTCATAATGACATTTGTCATCCTGACATTTAATGTCATCTCATGTGATGGCACTGACGTTTGTCAAAATCTAACAATTCTATCAAAGCATATAGCGCCTAAACCGTACCTAAATCTCACTGATCTGCAAATTTGTATACGTATTTAAAGTCACTCCACAGTCTTTGATTATGGACAAGGAAAGCAATTTTCTTGCTCTTCTGGTTTACTCTTCAGGTTTGTGATTGGCCAAAAAAATGTTGAACGTAACTTCCACAACTCAATTTGCCAGGATGGTGACAATTTTGTACTCATCCTAGATGTGCCCATCTGGTTTGCTCTTCAATCTTGCTCTTTATGTTTTTGATTGCCCACAAAATGTTAAATGTAACTCCGATAGCTCAATTTGCCAGAATGGCGATAATTTTGTACCCATCCCCGATAATTGCAGTTCTTTCTTTGACTGTGAACAAGAAAAACAACGTTCATAACCAGAAGGCTTCAACGCCGCACTTCAGCTGTGTGACTGCAAATGCACAAAATTGACCCATAAAACGAAATTATTAACAAATAAATATTTTATATTTATTTTCTTTTGTCGCTTGCGTTTAAGTTTTCATTTATTAACTCTCTGGTGATGAGCAATGATTAAATGAAACTGACGATCAAACGGTTTAGAGCAATTCCTTTATACAGTATTTATTTAGTGTCTAAATTCATAATTATCCATTTTGATTATAAAGCCTAGACTCTTATTGGTCAATATTTTGGAGTATATTTTGGTTACTCTATCAATATGTTGATATCAAAACGAATTAATACTTATATTTATATTTCCATCTATTTTAATAGTTCATTGGATGCCATCATCCCATCAATTGACATTTATTACGTTTTGTTCGATTACAAGTTCGTGAATATAAAGTAAGATTAGGAAAATCGATATTGGCAAATTACAAGAGGTGTGATACTTATCCCATTATAATTTCTTGTACGTTTGATACGTAATATAGATACCATTTAAGATTAAGAGGAAAGAAATATCAGTGCACATCTGGCTGATAATAAAATTATTGCTCTTCATATAAAGACGAATAGAAAATCTTAAGATGGCCCAGTTGCCAAAACAGACTAGAAGAAGGAATACTTGTTGATGCTCCGGCAAAACGTTATATAGTAAATATGGAAAGAGGTAAATCTACCAAGACGCAAGACATCTTATACTGATTTAATATTAATTTTATTGCTATATTTGTAGGTTACTTGATCATTATTTTAGGCGTTGCTTTTGCTGCCAATCTGATTTGTAAGTATAATTTATTACTATACAACCCAACATTTTAAAATGATCAAAATCGGTTGAATCACTACCATAATGCATCTAACTTTAACCACTTCCGGTTCTCCCCTGGTAATTCTAAAGATGTGTACTAAATTTCAGTTCGATTCGATGTACCTAAAGAAAATGTAATAATGTTCATCATCTTTAAATTGGAGATTTGAAAATTCTGAATCTGTATTTATACACCTACAACATGAAAGTGAATACAAAAGAGGAATTAGTGACAAAGCATTTTATTAATCTCAAACATCAGTATACAACTTTTTTGTAGTATGTTATCAGATTATATGTCAATCATAATTTAAAACGATGTGATAAATGTTTAGCAACATCATCCTGATTTTCCACCTTTTATTTACCGAAACTTATGGTAACTAACATTATTATTATAAATCCTCTTCTAGATGCATCGCCAGCCGAAGACTGTCCTGATTACATCACAAGTTTATTCCTTGCCAACCTCGAGGACTGTTATACCTTTTATAACTGCAGCTACGGCACCGTAAAATTGACAGAATGTCCAGCCGGCCTGATGTTCAACCCGAACTACAGAATGTGTGATCTCCCGGAATCAGCAGGATGTGAAGTCACTACAAAGGTGAAATTTGCCTGCGAAGAAAATGGTGACAGATTCCTTCCTCATCCAACTGACTGCAGTTCATTCTACGATTGCCAACAAGAACAACTATTATCATGTCCAGATGGTTTACAGTTCAATGCTGCTCTTCTCGTTTGTGACTTTCACCAAAACGTCCAATGCTAAATGAAGTAACATAAATAAAATTACAAATATTGTATACAATATATTGTTTGAAGTTTTTCTTGATACTTTTGTTTCAGAGAATTAGACAATAAGAACGACTAAGAATTATTTCTTTACTCTGTGCATAAAAACACCGTAATATTCAAATTTAAACTAGTAGCTTTCAAAAACTTGGTGTTGTCTACAGCGCCGCTATGTTTTCGCGGTGATGTCACGACACTACTCACTCCTGTGACTGTGACCTGTCAGCTGTCAGTTGAGTAACCTCTAAATTTGCAAATCGACAACGTCAACATTAAAAAAATATTGTTTATGGCAACAAAAATATGAAAAATGAAAAGACAAAAGTGAGTACCAGGGCGCTAGATAAATTTCCCCTGATTATCCAACGATTTTAGACGTTACCGAGATGATCACGGTTACAAGAGACTTACCGGAAAGTACAGCGATGAGAGCGATGATGAGGAAACAGAACTATTCGTTAAGAAGACCCCGTATCAGGAGCCATCGTTTGTGGAGAAGGTCATAGAGGAGGGTGACACCCTACAAGCCATAGCAATACGAAATAGATGCACGGTAAGCTTAATTGGTAACAGATGGAACGCTTTTTTGTTGTACTTTTTAACGTAGAAATGATGTAGTGTCAAAACTTATCCAATATTCGATTCACTAACAATTCATAAATTTCAGGTAGAAGAATTAAAACGACTGAACCACATCCTGAACGACAACGAAATATTTGCAAAAGGCGTGATCAAAGTTCCCGACAAACCTCTGTCCGCAATACTCGCAGGAATTCACACGAGCGGCAGAAGTTCACCTCAAAGTGGGGACCACCTCAAGCGAGAACAAATCGAGCCGAAGATCGATCACACGCTCCTAAATTTAGCGTCCACCTCATCGGAAGATAATAACGTAAATAGTGTAATTTTTAATACAAAACTTGCTACCAAGGACGTCGTTGAATCCTTTGAAGATGCATTAGAAGATGAAGAGGTAAGATTAATACCGAAAAGTACAGTAATACAACCCACAGCGCCATCTGCTTTGTCGTGTAATGGTGCTGATGGTGATATATCATGGTTGGCGTTGATTCTTTTGATTGTGACTTTGGTGGTTGCTGTGCCTTTAGTTTTTGTTTATTATATTGCTGAACATCAACCTTTACATAATTCCACTGATCACCACCAACATTGATGTGAGATTTTTGATTGGGTGATATTATGCTGCTAGTATGTGTACTTGTTTTTATTTATTGATGATTTTATTAATGTGTGGTTACCCATGTGATAATAAGAGTTTATTATGTTAGTTGGTAGGTTAGAATGAACAAAATCTGTATTTTTATACTAATTCTATTATTATTAAAAGTAGGATGTACAACAAAATAAAGTGTTACTGTAAAAAGTTTTTGTTTTTGTTACTTGTTTTACACAGGAAACAGGTTTCTTGTATAAATATAGCAAAACCTTTTTTCAAAACTGATTTTAAATTTATGATTTGTTGTTATATCAATTTGTCATAGAGATAATAAGTATTGTGGAATTCTGGTATATATAAAATCAAGCAATAATAACATATCAATAAACGTACCTTTAGTCATGTCATGGACAATTATCAACTGTAATACATCAAATGTACTACTTACATTCTACTTAAACTAAAAATGTATACTCTTGTGTTTTATCTATTACCAAAGAGTATATAATAATCATTAGACATTTAAAACTTATGCTTATAAATACACCACAAAGTAAATTCCCATTCTTGTCTCCCTTTAAAAACTATCTACCTTTACTCACGAATTTATTTGGAATATTAGCTCTTGTTTTTTCCAGGAAAAACATTACCGACGTGACCCTGTTTCTTCTCTTCCTGCAATAAATTGCAGATACTCGAAACTAGTGCTAACCTGTATTCCAAAAATTATATCTCCTAGATTCTAAGAATTATCTCACCTTTTCGATGAAAACCCTCTAAGTGTCCAGTTTTTGCTTGTTTTTTTACCCAATCCAATGTAGAGTCTAAAAGTTATTCTAAGAATTTAGTTCTTCTGTGAAAAGAGATGCGCTAAGTACTTATCCAGTTTTTGGCTGTTTTTTTTTATCAGTTTTATTTGTTTACCTTTGCGAAGTTGACTTGTGGAGCCTTTCCTATAACTTATGTACAATAATAAACTTATTATAAAGTGCCGCCTCGGGGCCTTCCTCTCACACCCCTTTTAAAGATATTACACAGCTAAGAATTGAGACCTACTAAGAAAATTCATCTGCATCTGGCATGAATATTTACTAACACGAAAAAAAAAAACAAAACATTTTTGAAGTGTTTATTAATTATTGAAAGATATCACACAGCTAAGAATTAAGACCTACTAACAAAATTTGTAGGTATCTGGCACGAATATTTGCTGGCTAACACAGCAACAAAACAAACTATTTTTGAACGGCAACAAAACAAATCGTTTTTGAAGTGTTCAAATTACTTGTCTTTGAAAAATGTTACACAGCTAAGAATTGAGACCTACTAACAAAATTTGTAGGTATCTGGCACAAATGTTTACAGACCAGCACGGCAACAAACCAAATCATTTTTAAAGTTGGCAAGTTACTCATCTTTGAAAGATGTTACACAGCTTAGAATTGAGACCTATTAACAAAATTCGTAGGTATCTGGCACAAGTATTTCCTGACATAAAGCAAAAATCATATAAGTTATCAAATTTTTTCTACTACTAATTTAAAAGTAGAGTTGTTGTAAATAAGCTTTTGCATGATTTTTGTGTAATTTTATACTTAGTGCTGTGATATACCAACTTTTTAGAGAATATATAACCGTTAAGCAAATTGTTGTATAACTGTTAAAAACAAATACACCAAACTCAAGTAATAATTAATTTCTAATTATAAATAAAGGTTACAATCAGCCATTGGATCAATTGCCTCAAATATGAATTAACATTTTCTGGCAGCAGTTGGACAAGATAAACTTGTGTATAGATGTTTCAAACTAAGAAGAGCACAGTTGTATATGCAACCAAATATACATAGGCAATTTATAAACCATACACTGGGTATGATTGGTTGCATATACAACTGTGCTCTTCTTAGTTTGAAACTACTCTAATCTTCTACTGGTACGAATTTTTTGAGGATAATTAAAAATAAAGAAAAAGCTATTTTGATTGGACATCTTTATTGAATGTATAATGATACAGTATACAATACTTATTGGTATTGCAGCAAGGTAGACAAATTATATCGAATAAAACTTACACACAAAGGAAAAATATAATAATAAACAAGACTAAAACTAGAAAATATTTGGTTGATTTATATGCGGTTACTATCAAACTATAATATGAGATACGTGTTAGTAAAAAAAAAAGAGCCGAGAATGCACGGAACAATGCAATTTTTCGCATTTTAGACACGACGTTCTTTTCAATCGTCTTTTTTAATAAAAGGAGGAGAGATTTGTACTGATTTGTTCCCTGACAATGTATACAATATATATTACATAATACACGATCGTTAGAATTGTTATTACCGTTGCTTTGTTAGTACTGTACATCGAGATACGACTAACACTGAAAAGACTATTTATTTTAGCTACAAACTAAAAGAGATAGTAAATGCATTTACTACTTATAATGGAGAAAAGATATATTATAAAAAAAGGCCCAAAAATAAACCTAATCAGTACCATTTGGCGCTACGATAAAAATTAAACTCAAAATTATTGTCATCTTTGAACATTAAAAAATAAAAACTAAAACGGTTTGAATAACATTATCAATAAAAAGAACATAAAATTATCATTCTCATTGTGAGCAAATACGGGGTAGGTTAACCATCTATTACATTGAAAAATTGAAATGTTTAAAAAGTTGAAAAACTGCGAGCATAAGTTTTACATAAAATAATGCCCGAAACTGCAGTAGTACTTCAAAAAGATAGATTACTTCTTCTCTGTTTACATGGAATGTATGACACATATATAATCATAATATATATATATATATAATATACTTTCATCATAAAATATTTTGAAAAACACCTATAAACTATACATTAAAAAATAATTCGATTTTTTTCCACGATTTTTAGTTCTCGTTTATGTTGATATAGATAAGTGTTGGGTTCTTCTCATGTCTTGACATACTTGGTCGCTAGTAGCTGTTACGGTCTGCGTTATTATGGACGCTGAAATTCGTAAACAAACCGTTAGACACAAAAAAAAATCACCAACAGAATTTTAAAAGTAAAACGCAAACACCCAAACATACCCAATAGCAAAAATGTTAGTCTCCAAGTCCTGCAGCGTGTTTCGAAGCAATCGAACCAGTTCATGGGATGATTAGTGATTTTTTGTTACCAAATATAGAACAACAAAATCACTAGTCTTCCACATGATAAAGGCCCTATGTTAGTAGTTTCTGCACACCATGTTACACATACAGCTGTTCATTGCGTTTTAATACAAATAAAGCATATATTTTACATGTAAGATATCCATATAACTATTATTTACAATTTTTCTGTTGAGTTATTATACACACCAGTAGAAAGCAATCAAGGGTTACATTTTCCTGGACACACTGTACATCAAGTACTCAAATAAAAAATATATTATTAAAATATCATTAAAAAAGACAACTTTTTCACTTAAACCCTTGTTACATTACAAATTATTTATATTATCAACACAAAGCATACTAAAGCAAAAAGGATGTTAAATATCACTCAAAAATTCACAAGTTTGAATAAAGATTAAGTTTTATCAATTTTTTAAAGCATATAAACACAATTTTATTAACACCAAACATAAAAATAACAAATCTCACCTTTGCTGGAGCAGATATTGAGCCATTTGTATTTGATTGGGCATTCCAGTGATGGTGATGATGCGATCATTAGACCCAGGAAGTGGTTCATCAATCGTGATGCCGGCACCAGAATCCTGCCTGATCTTCCTGATCCTACCACCTCCCTTGCCAATTATAGCACCAGCAAGCTAAAAAAAATCAAACAAAAATAGTGTTTTAATTGCTAGTTTGCTTGAATTACAGTGTTCTAAACAAAAACAACAAAACAAGTCAACTCTAACCTCTAAAACCAGCAAAAAAGGCACTTAAAGTTTAATTGTCAAATTTCAGAGTTGTCAACATTAACTATATATATATATCAGTACAGGTAAACCTCGTTTTACGCCGGGGTTCCGTTCCGACAGACACCGGCGTAAAAAAAAATCGGCGTAAAATGAATTCAAATATAATGGACAATGTAAGGTTACGTTCGGTGTGAAAATTCTAAGAACAACGTATTTATTTAATACATAGCCTATATTTATATATTCAAAATAAATGATAAATGTATTTAACAAATAAAGATTCAATTTGTTTAGAAAATAAATAATAATCTGTTGTTATAATTATGAATTTTTAAAGTAAATACTAATTCACCAGTACGTCGGTACAAAATTAAATTCTCACACTTTTTTGAAAAAAGCATCCAATTTCAATTGCTTTGATTGTTACTTCCTTTCTTGTAGAATTATAGCATAAGGGCGAACGGCAACTGTGGCGCTTCTTTTAACATTAACATTTTAAATGTCGTATGAAAGCCAATAATTTTTAGCAGTCTGGAATTAGTATCTATCATCATTTATTTTAATGTTATACGCAAAATAACACGCTTTAAGAGTAGAAATTGCCCCCTGGTCCATTGCTTTCTTTGGAAGGTTATTTCGGTCACAAAGTTTAGGCAAAAGAGGCCAAAAATATTTTATACCTTTTTATTTTTCTTAAAAACAAAACGAAAACTAACTATGAAACAATTTCACACACACTGTAGGCTGCTGGCTTGCACAGTAATAAAACGAAATAAGGTGTAAAAGTGTGTCTGCTATCAAAATCGCGGCTCCTACTGTCATCTGGTGTCGGTCGAACCGGGGAATCCCACGGCCGGCACCAACCGGCGTAATTGTGAATCGGCGTAAATCGAAGCGGCGCAAAACGAGGTTTACCTGTATTTCTGAGCCTTGAAAAAAACGTCAAAGTGACAGTATAGGTTATGTGTCATACATACAAAGAAATATATTTAGTTTTTATCACTTAATTTTAATTATATTAAACTCAGCTCTTAAGTTTTTCTTCCATAATTTTTTATTTGTTTTCTTAACATAAGTATGGAGAAATAAGGTTCTGTAGAAAAAAATTTAAAAACTTACATCTTTTGGTATCGTAACCTGGGTAGATGATCTGCCATTGCCGGACATACCATTGCCCTGGTTGTTACCCAATGGTTGGTTCATGTTTGCGCTCATGATATTGGGGGGCGGCGCCTGATTCATCATCGTATTGCTGCTTCCTCCATTCATTGGAGCGCCCCATCCGTTGTTACGTTGCGGTGGTCCCTCAAATCCTGATCCGTTCATACCGCGAGGGGGCCCATTAAAGTTACTGCGTGCAGGCGGGGGCGGTCCACCCATTCCACGGTCATGATACCTAAAAGAAAAAATGTACAGTTGTTTTGGAACTAATAGATATTTGTACACTTTATACCAGTAAAATGCCAATTGAAGAGGTTAGGATAGTTTATGTACGATAAAAGAAATATTTACTTCTAACAAAATAGCACACAAATGGCACAAGATTCAGCAATGATTTAATTTTGTGAAAAAGAAAAAAAACACAGTGACGGTTTAGGGCCACCTGTGCCATAAAGTTTGGCTGAAAGTTGGAATAGATGGCGCTTACAACCTGGATAAAGTCAATGTCAATTTTGTTTTTTAGGTTAAATCATATTCATATTAGAAATATTCTTTTGTTTTGTAATCGTTTATAATTGGAAAATCTGTAATATAAGGTCTATTGTTGCATTTAAATTACCATTCTTGGAATTTGCAAATTAAAATTTCTTAGATCACTTATTTAATAGTATCCTATGTTCAATAAAAAAGGTTAATGTGCCATGATTGAATTTTTTCTTAATTATGTTGGCTTTAGGAATTGAAATATAAACTACTTAAATAAATATAAGTAACAAAAAACTAGGCAATTCTAACCTCTAAAACTTGCATAATGACATAATAAAACAAAAAGAGGCTTAAAATTTAACGGTCGAAGTAGCCAATCTACAATATTTTCCATGGCAAACTAGACCTTTCTTTATTGAACATACTCCATAATTAGTCAATTTTCAATAAAAATGCAATAATTTGTAAAAGAAACTTACCCTCCACTGCTCCCACCTCCCATTGGTGGGTTTCTTTGCGGCGGTGGTCCCGGTCGGCCGCCGCCATTGTTGAAGCGGTTTCCGCCATCGCGATCTCCAGGTCGTGGTCCTCCAGGTCCTCTAGGAGGTCCTCCAGGTCCACCTCCACGCCTATCTTGGTTGCCATTGGCGTTACCACCGTAACCGCCGTATTCTTCGGCGTAAAAGTCATCGTAATTATGAGGATCGTATGGGCTTATTGGTCCCTTAATTGGATTCTATAAAGTAACAAAAATTTATAACGAAATTTAATAATTTTTATATGCACAAACGTCATTCATAGAAATAAATAAATAGGAAAAACTCAGTTATAATTACAATGAACAATGTTGGGGTTTGACGTTGACATATGGCGAGTTAACTTAACCTGTACAAGTTGTTATGTAAACATAATAAATACAAAATTAAAATGGCTTTACTAGACTGCACTGTATGGAAAATGATTACGTTTAATGACTCAAAATATTGAGAAAACGTGAATATATTTGACAGACTTGTTGGGTGCCGGAATTAAGAGCGCAATATGTAATCAACAAGTTACCTACTTCAAACAATAGATGGCGACTCGCAAAAGCTCAGTTTACGTTGTTAATTAGATAACGAATAATAACTCTTTATTACGATTCACAGAGTCTATCATCAAACGTAGATACCGCTTTTGCGATATCCAGCAATCTCTGGCCTGGTGGAAAATTATCGTTCTAAAAGGGCACAATGCGTTACAGGGGAACACCAGACGGTTATTACAAACGGACTTCTGTAATTGTGGACCGGTACGATAATATCGGCCGGAGCCCGTTCGGCCATTCGGACAACATACAGCGCGGCAAACCGCAACCTGCGGACCAAATTAACAATGCCACAGAAAGCACATGGTTTTAGCCGTCTGGTGTCTTTGCCTGGTATTACAGAGACACAGTTTGGTTATTAAATGTTGGAGGCATGACAGAGGAAAGGGTTGCAGATAACGCGAGTGCTGTCTAAAGGGAAGATGAAGACGAAATTAATCACGTTGGTTGAATTTGATGGCAAAGCGCGATCTTCATTATCAAATTTCTCTGGCGTATCTCTAAGAGAATTCTGTTCATGGCATTGCTATTTTGAACATTCACATTGAGAAGTACCTATATAGCGACAGTTTCATATTACGTTTGTGAAGTTGTAGGCGCGTTTATAATCATTATGTGTTCGTCGAATAAAATACCATTTTAGATACTTACAGTTTTAATGAGACTGATAATTTCTCTGATGGTCTCGATACATTTCATCGGTTCACCAATGATCTGGATGATGCGATCTGTGCTTTGCGGTGCATAATTAGAGAAGATCTTGATTCTAGCACCGGTTTTCTGAAACCAAACAAAAAAAAAAACAATAATTACCAAATTATCCGAAGAAAGAAGTCCAATCTAAAGTAATTGGTGAGACAAATTACTCCGAGCCGAGCGAAAGAACTGCCCCGAAAGTGTAGTTAAAGGGTTGATTAATGAATTATTAATTGCAAAGGGAGCTTTAATAATCAGGACAAGCCGGTTTCGAAAGGTTGTGGAATCGCATCAAGTCGGTTGGGGTGAGATTTCAAGTACTCGATTCTCGCCGGGGTGTTTTCCTAATGATCACGAGTGGTCGGTTATTCGAGGGTCGAAATCCGCTCCCGCTGTATAATCTTCAGCGATTGGAGAAGGATTTGCATCTTAAGAGGCACGTCGACAAACCCTGGAACTTGATTGATTCCGGTTTGCAATGAAAACAAAGTACTGAGGAATTTTTCAGAGAGAAACTGGAAAGTTTTACTGCATATAGATAAAATGAATTATACAGTACCACCGCGATTATCCATGCATACGATAGTAATACTTATTGTTTGAAAGAAATTTCCAATGTAGTAAAATGGAGAACGGTAAACATACTGGAAAGTCTCTTTAAATAATATGCGAAACTGAAATATGTATTGCCTTTCCATTTACGGCCGCACAAATTTTGAAATGACGGTAATAACAAGTAAAAAAAATATTCTGTTTAAGTTCGATGGCATTTATATTAGAACAGTTAGGACTTAATTGAGAGGCATGGTAGTAAAAGGGTTCAAGTGCACTTTTAGAAAGATTTAGTTAAGTGCAGGATACTACGCTTAAAAGCTATCCTGAATAATTGATGTAAAGTTCACCTCTCCTGGTACCATTTTAATAAAATTTTCCTTCATATTCATGAAATTTTACAGCATAAATTTAATACTCATTTTATTAGAACCACTAGAAGTGCACCAAAGGGTCCGTTCATTTCTAGGCCCTTCAATTGATATTTTATCCGATTTTAGGGTTTAATGTAGTTTAAATTGTACTGGATTATGTTATTTTACCTCAATTGTATTGATCGCTTTATCATAAATTATATTAAATTTTAAATAAATTATACTATGTTGTGCTGAATACCGTCAGTAGACATAACATTTGACATATCTCTTGGACACACATTGAACAATATAGCCGATATACTTAACTATTGAAAATTATTGCACAAGAACTGGAACAATTTTTTGCAAATAAAATGTGTGTAGTGTGAAACAGAAATTATGTCCAATAAAGTCCAGAATTCTGTCATTAGCTTTGTTCGAGCAACTGTCACGAACTAGTTCGTACTTGATTAGTTTTTTAGATAGCATAAATAAAATCTGCCACTGATATTTATAACCTAGTTGTGACCTAGTTGACGTTGAAACATACCTGGGTTATTCTGTCAGATTAATTTCAAACTAATACCCTAGAAGGAAAGTTGTATTGAAATTGACGAAAAAAAATCTGGATTTCAGCAAAAATACTCGTTTTGAGGTCTCCTGAATCGACAATGTATGTATGTGTGTATGTCCGTGAACACGATAGCGCCCAATACATATTTAGAATTATGGGGGGACGAACTGGATTGTCTTTAGCGACAATCTGACAACAGGAAGTGGCAAATGTTACATGTGTCTTCTGAGAGATTCGTCCGATTTTGACCTAACAACCTGTTAATCTTCCAATGACTTTAAATATGTACACCAAATTACAGTCCAGTGGGAGGGACATTATAAGCGCTATAAGGAGTTTATACAAGCACTTTGACATAATCCACAGCCTTCGTCACTGTGTTGCGAATTGTCAAATTTGGACAAATGTCAGTGCCACTGACATGACATGACATTAAATTTCAGTATGACATATATCATTATGTCATAGAAACTGACGTTAGATAGGGTCCAGAGTGACTCTGTTTTAACAAAATTGAATAATTGCAAAACTGTTCAGACACTTCAGTGTGCCAATCATGTACTCGGAAAGTTGGGTGAAGGCCACTCCAGATATTTTTTCTTTGGTGCTCGAACCAACTTAAGGTGCATTTATTATCCACTCTACGCTGGCGTGCTGTGCAGCATCGCGCTGCACGATTCCCCCACTCTAGAATCACGGTGGTGTGTCAAGCAATATCCCACGGTTTGGCAGATTTTGTGCCGGCGTGCGTGCTAATGTAATTGTAAACGTACGCAAACAAGATGGCCGATTCTCGATCAGCTGATTTGACCGAAAGGTTGTCAAGGTTCTTGATATTATAATGCGTTGAACCAATAGTTTATTTGAATAACTACAAAACTGAGACGTTTGTACATTTCGCTATTAATTCTTTCGAAATTATTTATATTTCCAATTTTGTATTAATTGTAGTGTGTTGGCACTATATTTCAATTTAATTTGTATATGTTAGGTTGGTAATATCATCTGTCGTAAAGAGGTTATGTTAATGTTTTATTATGGGGTTGTAGTGGTGTATTTTCTTTGATTTTCTTGATATCGCTGCTTCAAAAGTAGAGGTCTAAACAGGAATGTTACTTTATGCATACAGGTCACAAATAACATAATATGTGGTAATAAACAATATTTTCTTATTATAATAACTCCATCGGTCATCCTAAATGCGTATGTTTTATTTGTAGGTACAATAACAGGGAAAATTAACAACAATGCAGAGTACAGATAAAATGAGCATAACGAATACTCAGTCAATATACATACTTCAACAATTTTTGCCAGAACCTTAGCGGGATTCAAATACCGCACGTCCCATAGAATTCCAATCGGTGTGGATTTATTGCAATTGGTGATTTACGTATCAATGTAGATAATTGTTTTTTATGTACCAGAAAATTTTTACTTGGTTATTTAGTATACAAAATGTTTTGTTACTACAGTGCTGTTACTTCGAACAACTATGCACTAGTCCGAAGTGTCTTCGGTAACGACCATGTACTCGATACAACTCCGTAGACCGCATAGAAGAATTCAAAACATTACTTACCTGTGAATTTCTTCAATAAGATTTATTTCTGATTCAAAAGTATACCCTGGCTACTTGCTTTATATTTTGTATTGTTAATACATTTTATCCAATAAATATAATAATTAAATTAAAAATCTTTTAATATAAATATTGAACTGACCATTTTAGCTTATGATATATGTACATGACTACATATTTCTCCATAAATCACTTAAAAACAATAACGAGTTATATTCAGTAATTTAATACTTGAAATAAAACACATGTATGTATGTAATTCACAAACAATGGTATATTTATAAAATATAAATTTTGTGAAATTCCACCTGTTGTACTATGATAACATTTTAGGTAAAGTTGCAGAAACAACTGTTGACTACAGACAATAAACTATTGACTAGGTTTAATACCACGATACAAATTTGTTCTTCATATGCTGTTTCTTTCCTCGTAGTTCATATCCTTCCATACAGAATACAAGGTAGAATCTGTTTTTCATCTTTCCAAAATGTTAATATAAATATATTAACATATATATTATAATATATTTCTAAGCCTGGTTTGCTTTGTATTATGGAATAAGGAGCAGAGCCCATATGAACGCAGCACTACTTCCGTTCAATATCTTACCTTCTTCTATTACAAATGGTTTTAGTACAGACTTTCTCCCATGAAAAACAGATTAGCTAGTGCCTCACAATCAAAATTAACTAATCAAGGTTAGAACAGTTACTAAAATATCGATCTCTAGCCGTTCCTCTGAAGAAGTGTCGCAATAACGTTTGCGATAATAACGTTGCTAACCAATATCCTGATGTAAATTGAATGCCTAAAATGGTTTGGGTACAGGAATTAAAGAATTTATGTACGTTTTATAATTATGGCTCACCTATGCTTCATATCGGTATGTCTGTTGGGTCCCAAAAACTTACTATAAATGATAGTACACATATGACATAACCTCAAATACTTCGTCATTAAAATGCATGCGCAATGTAGCTTACTTGTTGCTATACCAATGGTACCAATGAAAATATGGTGCTAACGCATTAAATCATTCACCAAATAAATCAAAACTAATACAGTTATAGCGAAATCAATAGACATACATATTACTATGTCATTTTTTAAAGAAATCAAGACAGAAAACAGCTGACCGTGTATCCGTCAAATTATCGTTACTCCAAAACACGCGCTCGGATTGGTTACCTGTCCGAAATGAGACTGTAGAGTGGGGACATGAGGGGAAGCCAATCTGTGCAATTCGGCTGCACAAAGTTGATAATAAATGCTACTTTATTATCATTTGACACAATTTGTGTTTATACAGAGTGGTTCTTATTAACTAATTGAAACTGTGCCAGTGTAGATTGTGTTGAAAGGCACTTATTACAGAACCACATTTTTAGGATTTTTATTGATCTGTTAAGTAAATTACATAATGGTGTCCAAGATTTTGCCACTGTACTCACTATTTGATACAAATTGACTCATTCCAGGTGTTTAGATAAAACCATTAGAGGGTATTTTTTATTTTTCCCGGTTGTACTTCTGCTTGCTTGGTTATCTATGGATTATTTTACTTTAAATCTGGCACAATATATTATAATATCGTGTGTTCAACAATAAAAGCTCTAGGGAATCATGGAAAGTAGGTTGGTTACTCTGAAATTTGCCAATTAAACTTTAAGACCCTTTTACCTTTATGTCATTATCCAAGTTTTAGAGGTCAAAGTTGGCTAGTTTTATTCTTGTTGTTACTTAGGTTTTCTTACGTTTCTATCTGCTGTTTAATATGTCAATTCCAAAAGCAAGAAACATATTAAATTATGGCACACGAGACCTTTTTACTGACCATGAACCTATTATACTATAGCATAGTAGGTCAGTCCAACACACATGGAAAAGGGGTCAACACACTAGCATACCCGTATAAAAATATATCAGAATCAAATTTAGTCTAACGCTAGAAACTTCCTCAATAGAATCAAAATTTTGACTGACCTCTACACAAATCTAAATTACATCCAAAAAAGGTTTTCACTATTCTGAAGAAAATCATGTAGAATTATATACAAACAAAATCCAGGTAAAAATATAAAATTCTCCGAGAGAATTAGGTCTAATACTACACACTATTTCCTAAGAAACTCGCATAACTATCAACTTCAATCAACTAAAATACTCACATTAAATCCAACATGACAAAGAAAAATCCACTCTTCGGATTACGCAATTATACCCCTCGATAAAAATCCCACAATAACGGACAATTTAAAAAGTTATCGCTCCGACCACTTTCAACACTTCTTCCCCCACAAAAAATCCTACTTGAAAGAAAGAAAAGATCGTCCGGTGTGCCGCGGGATTGAAGCACGATGGGGTTGGCGTGCCGGAAGGGTTGTTACTGTTCAGTCGGCGGTCGTGCGAGTACTGAACGTGGAAGGACGAGTAGGACGACGACGACAGGAGGTGGACGAACGGTGAAGAAAGCGAAGGGGCCCGCGAGTTGAATGCGTGTACAGCCGTGAGCGAGGAAGGTATCGATTGAGGCAAGTTGGAGCGCCGCCGCCGGTCAGGCACCACATGCAAAAGCGCGGGGCGCCTGCGTCCGTCACCTGCCTGCCTTCACCGGTCGCAGCGGCCCGTTACTTTCGGCCCTACTGCCCGCCAATCTACTAGCGCTCTCACCTGTTTACAGGGACGTATTAAGAACACCCCAACCTAAGGTTGAATCACATTTGTGACAAATGACTAAGTAACGGAATTTGAAGTGTATTTATCAATATGTCCAAAAATGATTTAGCCACTCTAATATCTATTAATACAGGTTAATGTATGCTTTATTTATCTTAAACTGTTTAGTCTAAACTAAAGGTAGTTGGTCATGTTAAAATTTTACTAAACGTAAACTAGAAAAACTAGTATTAGAATCACAGAAAATCGGGGTAAAATGCACCATAAAACAAACAAAATTCTCCTTGTACAAGCCAGTAATTTATCTTGCTGAAATTGCAAAGCAGATGACAAAACCAATTGAACAGCTTCTTTGTTTTTGCTTTTTTTAGATAAATATAATAATATACGCACCTACGTTGTGTATGTAAAATTATTTTACAATATTTTAAAAAGGTGTCATAAAAATTGAGCAAGAACGACAACCAGATATGGGGACATCGCGTTTTTTGTCTTAAATTATACACAAGCTAGTTAAATATAATTTTATTTGTTGACAAAAAAAATTTTTTTTCGGTGATCAAAATCTACTGTATTAAAGCCTAAAGCACCACAAAATGATTAGTTTTTCCTTGACTGTACAATGTACATTACCTAAAATACAATACTACATGTAATAAAAAATAGTAGGTAATTTCAGTCCATTCTTTGCGTATCACCTGCATGAAAACCAACATCCCTAAATAAATAATAACAACTTAGTTCCCAGTTCTCGGAATCGTGCGTTCATTTCTTCCGGTTATGTTTTTTTTGCGGGTACGTCGTGTTGTATATTATAATAATTAGATTGCGACCGATGTAACCCAATTCTGAAGGTTGGGAATGCCGCTCACGCAGCTCACCTTTGGGACAGGGGCAACATGTGACCGCGACAGCGTCAGCAGGTCGCCCATTCGACCGTACGTGTTTCGGACACGGACCGTGGAGAAAACCCTTTCGTTATCAGCCGAAACGACCACGTCGTTACTACACAGGGTCGGCATCAGGTAACAGATGTCCGACATGAAGACAATTGGTCAATGAAAAGAACCTTACTAGACTAGAACAGTTTTATATTCAAGGATTTATTGATTCAATAGGAGAACATATGTAGAAGAAATAAATATGTTTTTGTACACGAAAATTTTGGCTTTAAAACTTGACCAATTAATATAGACCGATTAATTTTGGTCAGAACAATTCTACCATTGCACTGCTTGAACCTTATATAGTACCAACCAAAACAAACACACCAACGAAATTATAATTGCATAAACCGTCTTCACTGTAACAAACAGTTGAATTACACAAACACACACATACACATATATTTACAACTCGGAGAGGACATTAATGGCGTTTGCTAGGCTAAGTCCACATAGAAGACCACACATCCCCATCTCTCCCATCTATTGCAAGTTCGGTACACAGAGGAATTGCTGATGCTCACGCGGACAAGCGTACACGTAAGTGTCATGGCACTTGCCTGCATACAGACTGACATGTCAGTCTGTATGCAAGCAAGTGCGCGAGTACATCAAATTTATTAATTAAACTTTAGCTCTGATAATTGTAACAGAGACGATTCAATTGAAGTTGCAGAGAAAGTGGCATTATGAAGCTGACTGTATTGTTTCTACGAAATATAGGTGTCAACTATTATAGGTTTAATTAATTTCAAGAGTTACGTTCAACACATTTTATATACCACGTATACATACCGTTTTGAAAACAATTTGAAACCAAACACGTTTTGAAAACGCGTTCGAAATGGTTTGCGTTTGAAGACAAAAACTCAAATCGTTCTGAGAACTATGTCTATACAAAACAATACTGTGGACCTTCTACATTAAACGAATACTTTTGTAGGAGACGTATATATCTGTTTCCCTCTAAAGGTCGACTTATAGTGCCGTAACCGCAACACTTAACCGTAACGTAGAAAAGTTGACCTTGTACGCTTCTTCGACGGTGTTCATAGTGACCGTAACGTTTCTACGTTAAGTTCAGGCAAGCGCAATGTTGACCGTACGGTTGCGGATACGGTTAAGTGTTACGGTTACGGGACTATAAATCAAGCTTAAGGGCTAAGATATCCTCTTTGTGAATAAAGACAAATCGGCTTTAGAGATTTTCTTCAGGCGCATGAATGACAACGAATAGTTCGCGGTAAAAGCGATGACGCATTGTGTTTTCCAACAAGAGACACGTAGTACAAGATCGCGTGCAAAACGTCAATTCTCGCGCCTTTTTGTACTTTTGTCGCCGCTGCCTTTTTTTGTTTTTCTACCGTGATGAATAGTACATAACCTTTTGATGTGACAAACAGCGCCCGAAGCGATTTCGGAGCCATTGTACAAAATGGCGGAGTTGCCGGTGGTATACAACAACACTCGAAACTCATTAATTACAAAGACCGACCAATTTGTGGTTTATCCTACTTATAAAAAACGACAGTGTAAGTATACATGACAGTTCTAGTTCGGCTATGACGAGACGCGATTATGATATAATAAACAAAGGTCAACGAACCCTGGACGGACATAACCTAACATTTCCAAATTACCGCCATCTTGCAATAAGTTTATGGATATTTTTTTTATTTTTCAACGAAACTAAATATATACCAAAGTGAGGTTATGCGAAGCAATTTAATTATATTACTAACCTTATACTTATTTGTTTAATTTTATAGTTTTATTTATTGAAGTCAAGACGTTTCTACAATAAATCAGTACATCTCTCATCAAAAATAATTTCCACTGTCCTTTAAAAAGCCCATAATGCCTCAGAAGCACTTTGTCGGTCTCTAGATGGTCTCTAGTGAACGGAACGCGAGAGAAATTTCTGATTGTCCCCGGCCAGCCACACGTGGTAGCACCAAGGCCGTCGGCCGCCTAGATGGCGCGCGCGGTGTTCGTTCGTGCAACCAAGCCCTCGCGTCCCAAGAGGCCTTGGAAATTTCATATCATCCCGTTATTCGTTTCCCTCTTTTTCCGCTGTCGCTCCGTCAGTAAATGACGAACTGTCACGCGCGTCTCGGGACCCGGCCCCACTCCGTTCCGTTCATGCTTCGTTCCCTAATGGGCGTAGAGACGCATAAACTGACGCTCAACTGACGGTGAAATTTTCGGGAAACGCTCGAACAGTTCGACAGAGCAAGTAGCGCACAGTGTGCGCGCACCTTAATACGCTCGTTGAGGTTCGTTATTTGAAGCGTTCAAGCGCTTAACTTAGGTTACAGTATTTTTTTGTTTCGAACTATTAAATATCAGAGCTATTGACAATACAAGTTTTGCTCGGCTCGTGTACGGTTAAGCACAGTGTGTGGGCACCTTAATCTTTTTTCTTTTTATTTCGATAATGGCGTATTATGGGGAACTTACGTCTCTGATCTCCTTAATCTTGTTGCCGCCCTTGCCGATGACGCATCCCGCTTGGCTCTGGTGGATCATCATCCTTAGATCCAGTTCTCCTGCACCAACTCTGGCTCCATTCTGCAAAAATTGAAATTAACTTTGTAAAAAACTGATTCTCTTAGCAAAATGATGTACTATTGCATACAATTAAAATTTGACTTATTAATATAAAAGCCACATTTGGTCTTTCTAGAGCGACGCTAATCTACAAATCAAAACGAAATTGATGCATACGCAATTATTGCGTTTATCAGGTTATTTATTATATTTGTGAGTTATGAAATATATTTGTGACAAAGGGATACAGGCAGCGCAATTCTCGCTGACTATGGTCCTGCTTGGTGAGGCGGTCAATAGCAATTTCCTTCGTAGACTTATTGGACAATTTGTTGCCGGATGTCGGCTAACCTCATTCCGGTTCAGCGTTTCCCACAATATCGCCGCCACGAATCCACCACAATTTCTGTACACCGTGCAATTTTGGTCAGAATTTACAACTAAATAGAGACAATAAGTCCAAAGGAAATGTATATTGACTACTGTACGATCTAATTGGAGAATGAATCTGTAAAAATATAATTTAAGATTGGAAAAAAGGAAAACTGTTAAATATTTTCTTCTTTTAAACCCCTATTTACATTTAACCCCCTAAAAAGCCACTGTATCATTTCACAAAAATTAATATCACCTTAATATAAAATCCAAACAACCTGATCAAATAGATCTCGATTCTCCCCCTTCTCCAAAAATATTTACTCAAAAGCATTAGTCCGTATCCACTTTCATCGTCAAACAAAAGGCAACACTTTGGTAAATTAATCCAGTTGAGTTGAGGGCACAAAAAACATGGCGAGGGTCCAAAGAAAATACAGAAAACAATGTAGGCAGTCGTCTGGGTTATATAGACGGACATATGATATTGTCAGACTTGATTTCATGTAATTGGGTGAAACGGGAATAGCAGGAACAGTAGCTGACTTTTTTTCCATCAGAGGACTTGGTTGCCTGGGGCACCCCACCATCAAACGTGATAAGGCACCTTTTCTGCTGTTGCATGGAAATGGAGTGTGGCAATTATTTATGTTACAAGGTTTTGTATAAAACATTTAATTTTTTTAAATGACCGTTTTTTTTTTTTTTTCAGAAACCAGTTTGTCCTTACTGTTTTGTTATATTTCAACTAAAACAATTGAATTTGTTGTTGCTGAATGCCGCTTAGTTAATTGTGATGAAAAAGGAGAATATATTGCAATGATTCTTGGAAAATGTATTTGTATGTCTGTGAACACGGCGCAGAAACAGTACACTGGACTGAGCTGAAATTTGGTATACACTTTTAGAATTACCGGGGCACGAACTGGATTGTTTTTGGTGACAACCGACAGTGATAAATGTGCAACATGCATTTTCTTAGGAATTCAACCTATTTTCAATAGAATGGACGCTTTGAACGCTATGAAAGCTTATAGATGCAGTCTGACAGTAGTTGCAGTCTTAGTGGCTTTTGTTATGAATTAGCAAATTTTGACAAACGTCAGTGAGATTAGGTTGGGATTCAGAGGTCTGGTGGCTTTACGAAATTGAAGAATTGCAGAAGGTATAGACGCTTCAATGTGTCAACGAGATACTCGGAAAGTTGGACGAGAACCACTCAATATTTTGAATACAAACATTGTTAAAAAGTGTCCAGTTTACGAAATTTTAAGATATTACTTTAATTAATTGCTCCTATAAAGAACTTTATAAGACAACTACAATATTTTTATATTTTATATTTCAATATATAAGTTTATAAGACAATTGCAATATTAGATTCCTATGACAAGCCGTTTTAGCAAACTATTTACGATTTTTTACCATTCAGGAAGGTTGTCTATATTTATTCTTCGAATATTCAACTGAATGATTAAAAAAAATCCTTCCAAAAATAAGTTTTAAAATACCGGCTCCTCCGCCATTATTGTAAATAAAAATGTACATAAAATAGCACTTCTATTATGATAAAACAAACAGTTTTCTCCCGACATATTTTCAGATATCTCATTAGATAACATCTCCTGATATGTCAATTTTGCTGAAGACCACTGGAGATATTAATTTTTTGTTTATCGCACCCCGAAGATATTATCACGAACCGTGCGACAAATGCTATTTTTATAACAGACGGCGTTCTTATCGGGCCCGCGGGCGGTTGTATTACGGTATTCTCCCGTTTTTTTTTTGCGACTGACTCGTCGCGAACCTTGAGGAAGCCGCCAGGCAGCCAGTCGTCGAAGGAACGATCGATGAAGAATTCGCTATTTGTGTAACCCAAATTCGGGAAAATGGAACGGGGGCGGGTATCCCAGGCACCCGACCGATCGAATTAGGCCGTAATTTTCAACCCCCACTGGCTGCCGCCAACCCCCGCAGCGGGCCGGAAAACATGATGAGGTGATAACCTTATATGAAATTGAAAATTCGTTGCGACAGAAAATTTAAACGACTAACTATATGAATTCGTGAATAAAACTTTTAAAAACTCAGTTAAGGGGCTGAAACAAAATTGTATCCCAAAATATCTGCTTGTTTGACGTGTAAGAATATTTAATCAATTTATTTGTGGAACATTTATGATTTTTTTTATATTTAGTTCCTATATTTCAATGTCCAATATTTTGTAAAATAACCAATTACAATTTTGGTATGGTCCATCGACAACTTATGAATTGTAATTAGACACATATTAATGTATACAGTACAACCTCGATAATCGATATCATAGGAAGATCGGATTATTCGACAATCGCATAAAGCTAATGCAATGAGTACACTGCAAATCCGAATGTGGATGTGGATATTGTGGATGTGGATACCAGGGCACTCAGGGATCACAAGAAAAGAGCAAGCCGGCAGCTTAGCTCAAGAAGGCTCCAAAGCTCCCTTTTACAGACCAACACCCATCTGTGGAATTACTAAAGACCACATCAGGGAGATGGTAGTAAAATGGGAAGATAAAGCAAAGCAAGCTTACTGGGAAACATACACTGGTATAAGACAAGCAATGGCAACCATTACATTCTCTGCCTCTAAAGCCAGAGAGTCTATAGCGACAAAAGCCTGATCTCTGACGGATCACGGACCTCCCCACAGGACACTGTCCACTGAGATATCATCTCACAAAAATTGGATGTCCAAATAATGCATGGTGTAGATTCTGCAGCACAGCACCCAAAACACCGGAACTTATACATACTATGCCAATGTTTTGCACTACAATGCGCTAAGTTTAGACATCTTGGAGACGAACTGGCTGAACAAACTCCTCGAACAATAACAGATTTCATATAAAGCAAAACTATTACAAATTGCACTTTCTAACATCCAAAATTAAGAAATTTTTGTTTTATGTTGAGAACCACGTATTATACGCAAATTGTTACACTACGTTGTCAATGAAGGTCGAATATTCAGAGATGAAACACCTTTGTCTGCATGGTTCGATCGAAGATTTTGTCTGTCAACATGATTAATCGTCTCACTGAGCAAAATTCCATCAATGTGACAATACCTAACTGGCTTGAAAATAATAATGATGAATACCGGGTCATCATAAATGAGAGTCACAGGGCGAAATACTTTCTTCCGGTAGTAGCGCTCAAAACTTTAGTCCCAGTTATAGCGCCAGTGAATTTGAAATGCTTGGAGCGTTTTTATTGGTCCAACTAGGTCCAACGTCTCGTAAATAGTGTGAAGTTGGATCTAGTTGAACCAATAAAAACGCGCCAAGAATTTGGCGCTATAACTGGGACTAAAGTTTTGTGCGCAACCATCGGAACAAAGTGTTGCACCCGGAACAGAAAAAAGAGTTTTTCTATTTGACTTCTAATGGATAACAACGAACAAATAATGAAACAAAGAAAAACGAACCTATAAAGAGCTTTGCTGGCTTTTAAGAAATCAAACATCAACTGAAATATTCATTTTTCTCGTCGGAAATGATTGATTTCGCGCAGAAAACGGGTGCTATGGTAACCATTGAAAAGAGACGTGTACCATCACAGTCAATACTGCGTATGTATGTACGTTTGATCATATTCTGCTTTCTGTGTGTATTGTAAGAAGTTCAATATTGTCGAAAAGGCGCTGACGCGGGCTTAACTGACGTCACTTGAGGGGAAATATACCTGACATCGGCACCTTGACAACACACAAAAGCGTTATGTAGCGCCAGTTACCAAACAATCTGACTTCTACATGATGGAACTGTTGCCAAGGGGGCACTAGCGCTCTTTTCGAGGGTTGTCATGCGTTAGTTCAGGTGCATTAATTATACAACTGCAGTTTCCATAAAACGGATTATTGAATTAGCGAGACACTTAAACGTTGAAATATCGTTTAGGGAGTTTTGACGTTGCTGTTAAGCATTCTTTTGTGGTGTACTGTTACAATGTACTGTGTCACTCATTACAACTACAAATGCCCTTTTGAGTGAATTCTTGATAAAACCTACCCTTTGTCCGTCGCACGCTAAAATTTCCCGCCATCTTAAGAATTCAATTACGATTTTTTACGTTTCGGAAGAATGCGACGTGGCATTTGCGTGTTTCTTACGAATTTACGGCGGGTTTCCGGGCGGCGAGAGCTTTGGCTTTCCAGCACGAAAAGCAATCAATCAGTCCCGGGTTACGATCGGTTTATTATTGGAGTGGAGCGAAATTTTATGTCGAACGGCAATTTTTCTCGTCGCGAACGGCCGCGCTCGGTAATATACCCTTCGTTTTCCACGTTCAAATATTTGATTTTCCATAAATCAGTGCATTAACGGACAGATATTCTTGGAGAAGGGTCAATATAATCTCCTCATTTCTTTTTAGGTTGAGAGAGGAAATGTTTTAAGTTTTAAGACAATTTTTGAGCCATTGCCAGAACTTTTTAACAGATACTCTGCTAAAAGTGTAAAAGATCCAAACAAACAGAAACGATTACCACGATTTCTACTTTGAGATCGTGTTCAAAGCGATAATGTAAATAATCGCGATAATTCATGACAGTTCCACTCCAATGCTTGTTAAGCACGAGATGGCGCTGCATATGACATAAACAAAGGTCAACGAACGCTGGACGTAAACTATTTACAGTCTCAACTAATAAGCAAAATCATTACTACTTAAGTATTTAATTTAAAGAAAAAAAAAATGATGAAAAATTGACTCACCTCTTCTAGATTTGGTACGACATCGTTAACGATGCTGC
The DNA here is from genome assembly GCA_963971325.1 of Aphodius granarius. NCBI lineage: Eukaryota > Metazoa > Arthropoda > Insecta > Coleoptera > Scarabaeidae > Aphodius > Aphodius granarius. Next base: position 9,106,520 of record OZ020222.1, on the reverse strand, counting down.
AGATGGTCTCCAGGTCGGATGAGAGGGTCAACATCCTGAAAAATCGAGGCCACGGTTAGGAAATCAAAGGTTGCCTTGGATGACCGACGACTAGATCTTTCTGGGTTCCAGGGGATTCCCGCCTAAGCACTTGATAAACTGTTTGTTTGGTTTTCGCTTTGTTGAAGGGGAGAACTGACACGGACTTGTCCACAGAGGTGTCTTAAGGGTCTGGCCTCCCTTCACGGCGGGTTAGATAAACATAAATAGTTACCAAGGCGTGTAGAGGGAGGGTATTAACGGTCCTGGTAGAACTCCTTTGTTTTATTTTTTGTGCGTCTCGAAACTGATTAGGCACGGATTTTTTTTGGTATTTTTTGTGCGATTTTTGTCATGATTGTGTATTTACGTAAAAGTATTATTTTTCGATAGATATTTATAATTACTCAAGGAAGAATGGAATCCTCCGTCTGAAAACTGAAAAGGCTACAAATTCTTTCGTCACAAAGAAAAGAATTTGTAATAACGTGCAGCAAAAAAAAAAGTGAACGTAAATGTGTAGGATTAAAAATATTTTATATTAAAAAACTTGAATATTCACTCATGTTTTATAAATATGAATTCTTTTGAATTAACTTCAATAGCGATCTGGTTCTTTCACGTAAGCTTAAAAAGCAATAAGCCCTGCGTTTAAGTCTAATTCTTCCTCTGTATGTTGTTTTAAGGAATAATAACGAGACAAGTCAAAAATATTAGTTATCTCGCACATTCTAATCATTGACTTTTTTTGTACCTACTTATGTTTTCTCTGAATTTTTAGCATTCATTCTAAACTCACTTTCTGCATTCCAAAGTCCAAATAGGTAAGTACAGTTCACGTTAATAATTAATACAATAAATGAATACTTCATCACTATTGCACATGTTTATACACAGGACTCAGTACTTCTGAAACCGATCGTAGTGGGGGAAGCAATTAGCAGCTTCACGTTACACTGTCATATAAGGACAACAACACCTGCAGGAGGGACAAAAGCTCCATTTAGATTTCTTGGGTTAAAAAAGCATAATTAGGGCGGAAATGTTTGTTATTAACACACACATGGGCACGGTTAATTTGTGGGGTTGGGGGGTGTTGGCGGGGCGGGGGACACATCTGCCAGCGACGAAATACAACACTTAAAAATTTATCTAGTATCTAGAAATATTAACACATTTAAGTTACAAAATATCTAACGTCGCTTATAACGAACTACTCCTGTTCGTTATATCGGGAACACATCCTATATTTAATAAAAACCATTTCTAGATACCAAATAATCGTGAAAAATCATTCTTCACACTAAAAAAACTCTCGGTAAGCAGTGCAACCAGGGCCGGACCAGCAGCGTGGGTTGGGGTGGCATTAGGCAACAATCATTAATAATGAGTAAAAGGGTGGGGGGTTTGTGGTATGTGTATGGTGATGGTGGGGGGTTGGGTGGTAAACAAATATATGGAAATAGATAGATCTATAGAGAGACAGAGAGAGCTTGAGAAAAAAATTATTTTATATAAAAATATATATAAAAAATTAATTAATTAATGAGTATTTGTGTATTTTACCGTTCAGGGCCCGGGCAATCAGGGACTGTGATGGAGGCTTTGTACTGTTCACGGGGACCGCCATTTTGGTATTCGATCAATCATAATAGCGTTGTTGGTCGTTGGTTGATTGGTTGGTTGTTGTGTGGTTGGTTGATTGGTGGGCACGAACAGATTTCAGTTCAGTTCAGTTCAGTTCAGTTCGGGTTTCAACGGGCCGGGCCAGGGGGCGGATGACAACAGAGTCACGAAACAAAAAGAAAAACAAAAACTCAGCTTTTAGAGTGTCTAGAATTGGACAAAATATAGAACTTTAGTTTGTCTTTTCGTGGTTTTGCTTAATAATCTCGTTCACTTCTAGCCTTTTTCATATACGATAATCACAACCAAACTATATAAAGACCATAGGTATACAGGGTGTCTCCGAAATAACTGTTAACTAACCAACAGGATTAGAGAAATAATTTTAGTTGGCATATATTTCTGAGACACTCCGTACACTAAACGGGTTAAAACTATTGCTGAAACACTTTTAAATTTTATAAATTAAACTACGGATTACTTGAATTCTACAATTATTATACACAATACTTATTGGACAGCTCTAAATGATTTAGTATTAATACTCATGGTAAGTAAAAAGACTGTTACTTTTGTTACTGTGTTATGGGAAGTACACTCCAAAAAAAAAAAAAAAAACATCAGAAATAAATAAAAGCAAAAGTTGGCACTCCGTTCGATTGGTTATTCGTTACGACCAGGTGGGCAACACAACTCATTTTGAAAAAACGATTTCTTCGTAGATCGATATAAAAGAACCATGGCTTGGTGTAAAGTAAAAATTGGGTAAGCTGTTGGAGAATACTGACCTGGCTTCTTAGCTTCGTGATGTTTTGGCCACCCTTACCAATGATGGAACCAGCAACCTAAAAACAAACATCAATATTTTAGATTCTTCAAAAAAATTGAGGGTAGGAATCGAAAACATTCACCCTTTCAACGACCCCTTCGACAATTACACATTTCAACCACTGTTATTACGTTGTCTACAACCGGAACCATTCATTAAGGTGGAGACTAACCAGACGACAGAAAAAAAAAACAAATGACGGCGGAAAACGACCGGAAACGGTATCGTGATCAGCAGTGCACCCGACAGATGTCACCGACCGGCAAAAGCGCCAACGTGGCATGCACCGCTGACGTTACCTTTATCTGCATTAACCATATTTCTGCAATATTCTCCGCCATTCGGTTTCAGAGAAGTCACGCAAACTAGAAGATATATAGAAGGGCTGCGCCACTATACTATTACAGACGGGTTTGGAGGTATGTGAGGTTATGGTATATGCAGGTATATAGTACATGATTATATTACATATATGAATATACGTATATAATATTACATATCGTTTGTAGACATATATAGTTCTCAAAACGAGTACATAACCAAACATTTGTATCTGGAATGCAAATTATGTAGCCATCATACGTTTCTGGACAATGTCGTAAGGTTTATGTACAACCACAACACCAGAGGTAACGAAACAATAAGCAAACCATTTCAGAACAACGCAAAATAACTCGTTTTACCAGGAAAATCCTAAAGGAAAGACACGCAAAACCAGAATAAACAAACCTTACTAAATATTTATCAAACAGATAGAGCGTATTCTGTTCCAAACACAAGAAGAGAAACTGCATAGCCAAACGGATGTACGGACTACAGACCTCGTAACTTCCAGGAACATGCATTACCACTTATAAGATTTCTCCTGAACCGCAGAAAAAACGCATTCATCAGAACAATGCAAAAACGTAACGTTTAAACGCTATATAAGTGAGTTACTCTTGCTAAAGAAGCGTGGCGACACAATAAACATACATACGTATAGCAATGTTCCTCAACTGGTTAGTTTTAACACAATTATTATGAAATAACTATGTTTAGTTCTTCTTTGGAATGCATCGCCTAAAAAGACGTAACTTTATAAAATTGGAAAGTTAATAAAATAAAGTTGCAAAACGCACAGTATTGAGAAGTACCAAAGAAAAATGACTTAGTAGTAATTAAAGTAAAGTAAAAACAGCGAGACAAAAATGCAATTTTCTGCAACACAGACAGATATCGAATCGCGTGAGTAACGGTCATAAAGGCATACGTCAAGGCTGTTAACCTTTACCGTAAGGGTTATAAGGGTTTGAAGATCAATAATCGCAGCACCACGGATAACGAAAAAAATATACAAGGTGTTCCACAGAGCGGAAGAAAACAATTCCGGGAAATGTTCAAAAAGGAAAGGATTCTCGGTACGAAACGGATGTATAAGGACAAAGAGGGGAACGTAAATAGGGGTTGGTTCAAGTGCTCGCCGGTGAACAGATAGTAGGGAAGAGGCATTAGATCAACGCCAAGTAGTTTGAGGGTTGGAGACAATGTGGAGAAAGAGACGGAATTTCCTTACCTTGCTGGGAATCAACAAACGTAGTTCCTCATCTCCACGTCTTGTCCTTTTCTGTGGAGCTCCCATATCGCCGTCGGCTTCTCGTTTCATGTTTTATCTGAAAAAGACAGAAAATGTTATGATCAGATTATCGGTTTTTGGTCTAAACTAAGATCTATACTGAAATCTACGCCATAGTAGTTACTTTTCGCTCTAAAGCTAGAAGTCAGTTGGTACCCTTGATAATTCAATTCATAATAATTATTCACGGTGTAACTATTTTGGTGACCCAGAATCTCCGAAACAGTTCCTAGTTATTACAAATGCAAAAATATCATTGCGAACTGTGCTGTGTGTCAATAACTTAAAACGTTGACCTTAAAGTTTTGACAATAATCACAACAAACAGAATTATTTCCACCTGCCTTAACGACAAAATGACGTCGGTCGTACTGCTAGTCGGTCCTCTTAAAAGATTTAATAACAGCAATATAACGCGTAGTTACAACTTATAACCGTTTAAGAGTTTATGTACCATATCGAAGACGTGGCCTAACTTTTATGACAGTTTAATAAGTTAAATTGAGTTCATGTTTATTAACGACGAAATGTCACAAGTTCCGTGACCCTTTTGACGCCGCCGCGATGAATTTTTACAACATCTCTTGATCATTAAACAATCGACGATCAACAACATCAAATGACGAAATCTTAATTGTCGATGTTAATCTTTTTTTCGTGTTTGAAGGTGTTACCTTGTCATAGATTTGTGTGAGAGATGGGTGTGCTCCTTTCTAAATTTGGCAATTACTAAGACCATCACGATTTCTTTTACAGTTGAAGAAGTTCGACAAGTGTTTTTCCTTTTGTAAGACGTATCGTATTACTGCTAGTATTTGTTTATATAACGCGGATTTGTTTGCACAGGTGGGTTATATAGAAACTAAACAAATAGGTGATAATGTTGTGGTAATCATAGTGAAACTCATCATTGACTAGAAAAGAAATTACTTCCTAGTTTTGTTTTATAAGCGTTGTATGATTTTTATCTACTTGTTATTTATTGCTTGATGAAATTTAGAAACGTGTGTGTTAAATTATAGTGTAAATAGAAATTAGCATGTTAAGAAACATGTTTTAAGCATACTTTTTTCAAGGAGCAATAGTCTAAGAGCTCGATCCTTTTTCCTAATCAAATCTATATTTCATACAATATAATGTATAAATAAACACAATGTCCTAGGGTTGTCGCCCCATATCCTGGCAAGGCTATTTTTAATTAAAAATTATTTAAGGTATTTTTTTTTAATAGTTCCAGTCATTCATTTTCTTGGGAAAATTAGTACCAACGGGAGCCAAAGTTTAAAAGAAAGCGACTAGTAAGCTATCTTAGTTGAAAAGACAAAACTTTGGTACAGTACTTTTTTTCATTCGCTGATTCAATTAATGTTATTATAACTCCTTATGTGGAAAGTTCTATATTGGGAAGACACCTGTTAGTAATGAGATCCCCCGTTCCCACGCGACGTCGCTACTGGTTTATGTTACCGGCCTACAGTGTAGGTTAAGGTCAAATTTGTAATTCCGGACCATCTCTCTCATCTGTATTCTTTCGCATTTTTCTCCGTTCTAATAACATTGCGTATTACTATTGTAACGTAATACTCCAGTATAACGTCTAGAGATGTGATCTTTTTTCACATCCAGAGATGTACATAGTATTATTATGTTTACGAAACTATAATGACAAATCTATCCTTCAACATTCTTATACATTCTCATCACGATTAGTGATTCGCAACTTTTGTAATCGGCTTGCTATTATGTATATATTAGAATTGATAATTATTATAGGTACTGCATTCGATGGCATTGAAGAACTCCTTGAGAGTTTTTTTCTTGTTATTTCTTTTTTCAACGTTTCTTGCGTTTCAGCGTATAAATCCGCTGATCGATTGGCAGATTCCATTGTTTGAAATTATGCTGATGATAAAATTAAACACGGCGACCGTAGGTAGAGACAGCAGCGTTTGCTTATACGAAAACAATGAGTATCTACAGCAATTAAATGAATAATGTATTGCTTATCGGAATAATTGAGGACGTCGTTTTTTTCTATTGTCTTATTTATTTAATCATTAAAGATTAATGTTGCTTTCGTGCCGACTATAATATACTATATAATTATTTATTAACTATTTGTGTTGTTGTTTTTACATCATCCCTGAAGAATTTACGCATTAATACCGAAACATCCCAATTATGTCTATAAACCACGAATTGAACACAAACACAAACATAAAGATAACTTTAGTGGCATCAAATTTAACATGCATTGGCGTTTCGGGTTTCACAGTAACCATAAAATTGTTACTGTCCGATTCGCAGGACGGCTAAAACGGATAAAAAGGGTTGTAAAAGTTTATACGGCAGAACACGATACGAGTCGTAACTTCACAGGACCTTAAACAGTGAAAATTGATTTTTTTACGTCGTTGAAATTGCAAATGTTCAAGCTCATTTCATCAACCTTACATACGGCGTCAAACATAGTTAGTTTGAACTAACGATGTTGGTTTTGGACTGATATTTGGTATACATATTTAGAATTATCAGGAATTACCAGAATTACAATATGGATTGTTTGTTGTATCAACCTGACAACCAAAAATGGCAACAAACATACATACATTTTTAGGCATTCAACCAAATATAGTACAAGCGTTTATAGAAGCAGTCAGACAGAATCTACACCGATAAAAGTCAGTGGCCACTAACATGACGCGACATTTAATGTTATTCTATGCCTGACATTAGGTTGGGATCCAGAGTGGCTGCGGCTTCACGAAATTGAATTATTTCAGAAGGTATTGACACTTCAATGTGTTAACTAGGTAGTCGGAAACTTGGGTGGCGGCCAACACAGATATGTAGTTTTCTTTAAGTGACTAAACAGTTCTAAAGTAAGGAATCTTTCAACGTATTTCTCACAAAAGATATTAAGCGTAGAGTTTGTAAGTATATTATTATCCGAAGATATTTGAGGTTATTTAGGACAGTAGTAAATCACACGAATCGGAATTTCGAGAAAATAAACATCAGATCTTTCGCACTATCCCTATAGTTATCTACTTAATTTACAGCTATATATCCGTCAGTGTGGCCATAGTTAGAACGTGAACTCCCCAAACCGTAGTAGACATAAACGTCTCATTCAGTAAACAACTAAAAACAATATACGAATTAATTAAGCCACTTTCCCAGTGAATTTAACTGTAGAATTTATTGAGTAGTTTAGTAGATATTTAAATGACATATAAACTTAGTAAGAAATAGGTTTGGAAGAATTTAAACATTTCTAACCTACAAATTCTTGATCTGTCAATCTGACGTTTGTATTGTTGGGATCATATAAACGATTGCCAGGCTAAGACCAATATAGCGCAAGAATGTTTCGTGCTTCATACGAACGTCCCAGAACAAATTACGTAATATTGGAAAATGACCGAGTTTCTCAATAATGTTCTGACCTCTTTAAACAGTTATGGCAACAGGTAGCACATTGTTGGAACAATTGCAGAAGACGTGTAGGCCAGTACTGGCCAATGCTCCGCTTTCGAAACTGTATAAATTATGGTAATTCTGTGATAATTTCCATTAGACCGTATGACTGGTAAAAAAATAAAATGGCGGTATTATTAAAACCAATTAACAGATGTGTGCGTGTTTAGTAAACGTACACGACGTAAAACATTTTAATTATCACCTTGGCATTGTACTTGGGAGAAAATTCATGAGTTTGTAGACAGTTAACATAACAGAGTAAAATATGTAAAATATAAATAGGAAGGGTTAAAACAGAAAACTTATATCGTATCATAAATAGAGGCTATTATAAAATCATGTAATAATTTAAACATAGAGATGAAATCTGCTGAAGAATCCGTGTCCAAACATCAAACATAGATTAACCTAAAAGCGTGCCATCAATAAAACAACACATTTCCTTGACTGGTGCAACAAATCTTGCGAGGACAAATCGGTAGCCTCTTAGATGTGTTTATATGAGCGTCTTTTTTTTTTTTCATGCACTATAAATCTTTGCTGGTAAACAGGAACGGCGCTGAGTAGATGTACAAATCATGGAGTGCCCTGCTGGAAGTTTTCCAAGCTCACGTCCGTCCGGTTTGAGCTAGCAGATACAACTTTTCCACATTGGGATTTAAGCCACCCAATTTATCACGTTTTTACTCCGATTACTACTTAACCAATTTTTATGGCTTTGTAACAGATTGAAAAAAGAATCAAACTGTAGGTACAGTACAAGTTTTTGTCTAATTTAAAAATTTTGTTGCTTTCAAGGTATGGTGGTGATTAAAAAAGACAAAGATCTGCTTTGTCAAACCATATTTTTGATTAGTTTCTTTCGGAAATAAAACTTCTTTTAGTTAAGCAATTTTCTTAAAAAACATTCTTTTATCTCTTTTTAACATGTGAAAGTTTTGTTTATCTTACACATAAACATCTTTTTTTGAGGTTACATAAAGGATTTCTTTATTCCATACTGCGTCTTACTCTATGTTACTAAGAGCTCATAAAAGGCGACCATTAACATTCTGCAAATTTCCGACGAAAATGGTTGTATAGTTTTACTTCTGAGTATGGTACTGTACGAGAAACCAAAATAAGCGAACAAGGTCGATGGAATTAATTAGCAACTCCATCAATTGACGACAGACGGCACATGGTAGAAGTAGAGGACATAAAACCCACTAACCTTGGTTAAAATCCGGAGCGACTCGGTGAAAACAAAACTTGAAACTTGATCGATTAAATCGGCCTTTTCGGTGGGTTATAATTTAATGTAATTAGGACTCACGTTATGAAATTGTGATGGCTGAGATGCTATTTAGTTTAATTACCAACAATGTAATACATTAAACCACAAATATAAAATATACAATTTTAAAACAGTTTTATTCCTAAACCAATAAATAAAAAACTAGATGGTAATAAACCTGTGATTATTAAATGATCAACGTTACAAACCACGATCAGTCAGTAATAAAAATCTTATAATAACAAACGTTTTCAACTAATTGGAATATAATATATGGGAAATATAATACACTATTTTATATGCATTAAATAAATATTTGCGCGCATAGCAATGCAATTGCACAAGACTAACGTACTTATATATAGTGCATCCCACTTCTAACTATAATGGTAGAACAATGAGGAATAATCGGAGCAACCTGAACTAAGTCGGCATTCCAATGCATACGAATTATTCATCATGCAGCAGAAAACTTGTGGATGAAGTCATGAGAACGAAATATAAAAGTGACTGAGTGAAATTCTTCTCTGATGATATTGTAAAGAATTCTTGGCTAAATCTGAATTGAAATTCCTTCACGCTCTAAAGCGGAAGGCGTGATGTAATTAAGGATTCTATCTTCAAAATAAGAACTTGTGTACCAGTAATGTTTCCGCATTAAATTCTACTCTTTCTTCGTGCGCAAATCTTGATAAATTTCTGTAAACAAAATATTTATGTGAATGAAATAAATTCGTTCATTGATAGATACTAAAAATTAGCATGACGTAAATGTGGTAACCGTGTCACTATATAAATGTTTGCTACGTTTCCTGTAGTAATAATAATATACAGACGTCAGAGCGGTTAGACGCGACTACTAGAGTTATTGCTGCTTTTTATCGAAATTTTGAAATAAATTGGGTGTAAAATCGAAAACGATCGCTTCCGGTCTCAGACGCCAGGCGTAAAAATTGTTGGCAACATTTCAACACACTATTTTAGAACGTATCGTTCCACTCCTCTGTGTTCCTAGAAGACTTGACAAATGTCATTTGTGATCATAATTAGCCGGTTATTCTTCATTTATGACAATGATTACGTCGTTTTGTGTGCTATTTAGACAGTGGTATAGTTATTTACTGACTAAAGCATTTCAAGAAATTTCATAACTAAGTTATAAGTAAAAATTAAGTAGGAAAACATTTCCTACTTATTTGTTCACATAAAAAAAATGAAAAAACTTCTATTTAGTATGCATTTTAAATGATTTTGAGTGTGATAAACATCAACATGTAGGAAAAGTTAGCACGAAAGAAAAGCCAGAATCGAATTGTTTTATGAAATATTGTATATTTTTTGTTTAAAATCAGAAATGTTTTTCTTATAATCTGGAGCAAAAAAAAAACAGAAAGAACAAATACAGTAGGGTTTTTGTGAAGGGTTGTTATAAACACTTGTATGTATGCATATTTTTTCATAACCCTTCAGTTGAGTTCATGAAAAATTGCGACCGACTGTGCAGCGAATCGTAACGTGAAAATTCTCAATTAAAATCCTAACAAAAACCTAAAAAAAAAAAAAAGTTTAACTCAGGTATGTTCCTGTATCCGCGAGCGTTGATTCGCTCGTTTCACGATTTTGCTGAAACCTGTTGACTGGAATACGTGTAGATGGCGCGGCACTCGTTCGTTTGCGCGAGAACAATTTGCGAACTCGAATTACCGTCCGATTTGCATTTTCGTGCCTGACGTTAACGGCGGAACGCCAGAGGGATGCGCCCGTGGCGCCCTCCAACGGACTGAAACGGTACCGGCGCGCCAACACGGCCCACTGAAACTGTAAACGGCACCCGGCTCAAACTAGTTGAATACAATTTTTGCTCGTTTTACGCACCGCTGAGCAAAGCTACCCGCCCGAAAATGGGACCAGAAATGGCTAGATCGCCAGAAAACTGAATACGCGAGATTTTATTAAAACGAGAGACAAGGGGGGTCGGAGTAGGCTTAGGGTGGGTGTTTGAGTAGGGCGGAATTTCGAGGAGCTTGTAATGATTTCCGGGATGGAGAAACTGAACGGGCATGTTATGGTGGGTATTCGAGCGTCAATAAGGGCTCTTTCAAAGCAGTTTGTACGGTACGCTCGGACGGTACGCTGTATCTACAGGCACTTGTCGAAGAGACATTGATATTGAAATACGCGTAAAATATTTATTTTAAAAATTGTATGGAAAGAATTTTGAATAAGGCTACATAAGTTATTGCAGATCAAAAGAAATAATGAATTGATTAAACTATTTCTTGAGATTTTTTAATTTCCAATGTTTGATAATTATTGTTGATAATTTGATAATTAATGTGCACTTTATAAATGTACCTAAGCTCCATTAACTCACTTTCGTAATGCTATTTTTATTATAAACCAAGTATAAATCGATATAAATCCATTTATTTGCCGCAGATTACAAAGTTAATTGGTAAATGTAATCTCGAATGAAAGCGATTTATTTTAAAACTGTGTGATTTGTGAGAATACATGAGTAAATCTTAAAAATAAAAGGATTACAGCAGATAATAGTATGGCAAAATACCCATTTCTCATGTTTAACTTGTCAGTGGTATATCAGTTTTAAATCCCTAATAGACAACGATTAATTCTTTTATTTTTATGCTATGTATTACAAATAATATTATAAATTAAATAATATTAACTGGCTATTTGCCTCTTTGTCAAAATAATTTAAATTAACTCGACCATGAATATTTTCACTAACATAAAAAATTTAATGTACATTACATTAAACATTACATGAGAATTAATTACCATAATTAAGCTATTAATAGATACCTTTTATATTTACGACTGTATCCGAATCCGGGCTAATGTACACGAATTAGCCTAAATACACTCAGATGCAAAAAAACGGGTCATTTTTTTGGTGTATACGTACATTTTTTTCGCTTTGTTTATTACATAAACTGATAAGTACCATATGTTGTGTTTTTCTTCATTCTGATGGTTGTCTCTTTGATTGTCAAACACTAAAATTCTTATTGACAGTACTAAAACAAAAAAAATTAACTGTTTTTTTTACAAAAATAACCCAATGACCCGTTTTTTCTGCATCTGAGTGTATATAAAGATTATTTTTATATCAATATACATACATAGTGTTATTACGACTGTACATTACATACTTCTCGAAAATAAAAGATAATACAATAATAATACCTAGAATACTAACAATAATAATTATTGCTATTATTATTATCGTCAGTTCTCCATTACGTCACATACCAACTGAAATAAATCTCTATAGCGCCTCAACCACTCACCCCATTAATCTGTAAATTTATATACATATTTGGTCAAAATCGGATGAATACCTAAGGAAACGTATATGACATTTGCCACTTCCGGTTGGCAGATTGTCACCAAAAACAATTCAGTTCGTCTCCCGGCAATTCTAAATATGTATGCCAAATTTCAGCCCGATCGGGTGTTCCGTTTGGGCGCTATCGTGTTCACGGACATACGTACACCGTACACATACACACATACATTTTCCCGAAATCATTGCAATGGGTTCAGGTGGCCTCAAAACGCGTATTTCCGCTAAAATCTCAATTTTTTTTTTTCGTCGATTACAATACTTTCCTTCTAGGAGTCGGAAAGAAAAAAAGATCATACTAAAATAAATTGCACAAAAACTTTTTATTGCAATTTCTGCCAATCATTCGCCTTCTTACTTTGTACAAAAAAAATCGTAATTGCATTGTGAAGACTGGCTCAATAAGCAGATTAAAGAACGACGCAAATAAAACATAACAACAGCGACCCTCCAACAAACGAACACGCAAACATAGAATTAAAACATGCGACACGCGTTTTTGTCGTATCCTAACAATCTGCTGATTATGTTTCACCACGGCCAAATAAGCGATCTAGAAATTGAGAGCGTTTTGAAACAGCTGGCTTCGTTTCACTCTTTAGCTTCAGGCCGTTCTGCCCAACTTGGATTGGGTTCGAGTTATGCAAGAAAGATACATAATATATAGTTCACAAGGACAAGGTCATCGCCGTTTTCGTATAGTGTTACTTCACTGCACAACAAGCACGCCCACACAATACCAAATCTGGAAGAATGAACATTCCAATCAGAATCGTCAGTTTCCTTATAAATAAAATTGTTTCAAGTAGAGAAAATTATTAAATAAGTCAGGGGAATCTCTTTTACAAAGTAATTGATTGAAATTAATGCATCATAAAGAAAATTGTAATAAAAGAAGTACTTATTGCCTGTAAAACTGAATGAGGTAACAAAAATTCCAACGCATACATTGTAGATAATGGTAATGGAGAATAGTAAGTGTGTCAAATATGTCATCTATAATATGTCATCCGTGAAGAATGTGATTGTTTAGTCATGATCATAAACTTTGACCATTAGTGAATAATGAGTAACTCCGGAACCATTAGCTATACCATTAGGTTTTGAGAGGATTATAATACATGTATAGTATATGATGCAAATGAGCTGATTGCCTTTTGACCTTCGATTGTGGACGATTGCTTTGGCATTGAGAAGTCAGTTGATGGAAAGATTGCCACAATGTTTTATGGTGATAGCCATGGTAAAAAATTGAAAAAGTTTTTACGTTTAATATTACGTATTAATTTCATCAATAGGGAGATCCGTATTCATTCACAGACAACACTTTGCAATTTCTGTATTGGAATGCATGTATTTCAGAAGCGTAGGTCGCGAATGCAGAATATTAGGTGTACAGGTAGCACAACAATGCAGCGAAATTAACGTCCATAATAACCAACCCAACATACCTTCCTTATAATCAAAGAACAATGAATCCAAACAATTTATAAACGGAGTAATTGATTCTTACTTGTATAAAATGTCTTTTCTTAAAGGTACACTCCGAGATATTTTACCTACACATGTATTTAAGTTTAGGCGAACTGGTGAATAATGCATAACAAGGTATTACTGTAACTTATACAGGCTTCCTGGCAATTTTCATGACAACTATCGAGGTACACAGTCAGGGAGCAGGATAATGCAGCCTGGTGGGTTTTGAGCTAGATCTTCCACCTACTCGTGGTCGCTTTATATGGAAGGTAATATGGAATAGTTGTGTAGATTGGGTCTACCCACTGTGGTAACTTGATGTACTTGCTCATATAATATTCTGATAATAAATTTCTGATAGCGTGAGGTAAGTAAGGACGATTAATTGTCTGAGATTACTTGAGCCTACGTAATAAGTGCACATGTGTAACATAAAATGAATAATTATGCTATTATATTGATATTACACAATATCGTTCAGTTAATTTCAATTCTTTTAAAACCAAAGTTTGTTGTACAATAATTTTTTATATCATTGATGGATTTATATGGTTCTTTCAGGAAATTATAGACGCATTCTCCGAGATTTATTTACCTTATAATTTAAAAAATAATTGTGTTTGCTCTTGGTTTATCTGCGTCACCAAAATATTTTGATAATCAAAGTTTGGGACACCTGTGGAACAAGATCTTGGTTTAAATTAAATTGGTTGGGATTTTCTAAAGTTCAATATCACCAACCAAAATTATCAACAACCAAAATGTTGATATTTGGGTTAGTTTTTGTTTTTGACGTGTGTATCTGTATAACTAAGAAGTTTAGGTAAGGATATTCGTCTGACCTTTTATCTGAAATGAGTATTGATATTCTCAATTTTATTGTGGGCGCAATTGTTTAATATGGTTGGGAAGAGACTTTATTATTATTATACTGCGCTCTTCGTGGGTATAACTGAAAAACTGGATGTAAAATACAGCAGGGCTATTTGAGATGACATGATGTACCATTCAGTTTACAGCAAGGAGTTTGACACCACGTTGTCTAATAACACGATATTATTTCTGATGACCAAATTTCAAATCTTTGTCATTTTTAATTAATGATTTTCATATAACATCATTAGCATCATTTAATATTAGAAAAATATGGCCTTTTTAGTGTTTTTAAAACCCTCCAACATGCGCCACAAAAGTACATTTACGTGGCAGACACATACGTACATAGTTTACCCACAAGGCAACTCCGCATATAATTATGCAACTGTTTTAGCAATGTGCTCCAATAAATTCCTTTAAAATAAATAATCACGGTAAAACACACGCGCATCTACAATACAGAAATTATTAATTATAAAATATCACGCCCAGAAAACACTATTCCCAGCACACTTATCGAAGTTTGTTTTTCTAAAAGTACGATTACAAAATGCACTAGATACCGTCTGTATATAACAAACATCAGAGATAACGAAATGTTTTTTTCGCTGATAACGACATCGTCACGTTTCGTGGTAATTTAACTGAGTAATAGAGTACGTTTAGGTATAAACAAAATGACTTACGATATATTTTGAATATTCTTGGCGTGTATAATAAGGTATAATTCCTTTTGGAACACTTTTGAACACCTTTACGAACACACTGTTAAGGCACTGATGGAAAATCACTACAAAACTCGATGAAAAACAAGGTGCGTGATATCTAGAGGTTACAGTACGTCTGCACTGTGTCGTAGCCACAGTCGAACAAAGCGTGAATCGCGCGATATACCGCGACTCGTTTAGAGGTCTATCGCGAACGAGTTCTAGCGTTGTGGGGACTAGCCTTGCGCTTGCCGCAGAGATTCCTTCTTTCAGCGGGAAAAATACGCGGTCAATGTATCTCTCTCGTCGATCGTGGTACGAGGCTACGAGAGAGAATTGGCAGTGTGGCTTTCGGTCTCGAATGAAATATGGATTTTGACGATCATGGGAGCTCGTGGTACAATAACCCAGGAAGTGCCATAGGAGGATAGGGTTCTGCGTTTTAACCTACCTAGATATCGATGGAAGATATTGTTCCTGCGATTGTGGAAAGCTTTTATGATACGAAACAGAAAAATGGGTGACAATTTGTGTTTTCGGTAATGTATGACCAATTTCACTTTAAACAGAAGAAAGAACACATGATTTTGTGTCCATTCAACGAACAAAATGGGAAAAAATGGGGTCTTTAGTGAAACTAAGCACATATTATATTAAAATAACTGACAATTGTTATGCACAATGTGTTTACAGTGCTCTATGAGTTCTTTGTTCTTTATTCTTTGTGAGGTTCAAATTTAAATCGTGGTTGCAAATTAAAAATGCTGTTTGTTGAATTGTTTATCAAATAATTCAGACACATTATTATTGTGTTTTGTATTTGGGGCTATATAATGAATAAAGAAACGGTCGATTTTGGAGGTTTTTCTTAATCTATAAAAATTGACAAAAAAAGACAATTTTTCTAAAACTTATTTTTTTGATAAGGCTG
This sequence comes from Aphodius granarius, assembly GCA_963971325.1. Classification (NCBI taxonomy): domain Eukaryota; kingdom Metazoa; phylum Arthropoda; class Insecta; order Coleoptera; family Scarabaeidae; genus Aphodius; species Aphodius granarius. Next base: position 9,090,313 of record OZ020222.1, on the reverse strand, counting down.
TGGATACTGTCAAACCGCCCGCTCGTATAAAAGCTTATAGCACCTAAAGCGTTCATCCCATTGATCAGTAAATTATTTGTTTGTAATATTGTAATATTTGCCACTTACGGTTGTCAGATTGTCACAAAAAAGAATCCACTTCGTCCCCAGATAATTCTAACTACTTATGCAAAATTTCAGCCCGATCCGTTGTTCCGTTTGGGCGCTATCGTGTTCACAGACATACACACACATACATTTTCCAGAAATCATCGCAATCAACTCAGGGGACCTCAAAACGCGTATTTCCGCGAAAATCTCGAAATGTCATTTTCCGTCGATTACAATACTTTCCTTCTAGAGTACTAGTCGGAAAGTGAAATCCAAAAGCGCCGCACAGATTATACGTTCTTAAAAATGATTATCTGATGTCCCACAAGCTGCAAGTGTGCGTAAAATATACATACCAAATGAGTACTGTAGCTACAACATTCAGTATTTGCTGCAAAGTATTTGATAGTAAATAAGTAGGAGTGCTAGTTTTTGCATTAGAGCAAGAAAATTACTAATTAATTAATTTGCCTGATGTTGCATTTAATGTTAATGAATTAGTAGTTTTGTCAAGCTTATAACTTGTCATTCGGATACATTTTCCAAATCTATAAGATAAATACGTATTTTTGGGATCAAATGTGTAAAAAGTGACATGCCAAAATCGCCTTTTTTAGGCTTTTTGCATTTGACACCGTCTATTTATCGAAAGGGCGAATAATGCGCACTACTAGTCACATTATTAAGTTATTTGTCATATTATTGGCAGTCTAAATCATGTTAAATATCTACTTTCTAGCTATGGTGAGAGTAGCTTTTCATACCACTTTCGGGTTTTATACAGGAAGACTTTTCCTGTCTAGTTATTAATGTAATCTTCATAAAAACAAAATAAAATGGCCTTTTTTTCATTTGCCATTTTTCCGCAGCTATGACACGGTAAAAAACTGTACGTCAAAATAGTCTAAAATAAGATAATTACATATACACAAAGTTATCTAGGAAATATGAAAATAGTGGGTTTAAAATTGTTAACAACAAAACCTAACCCTAGACACAACTAAAATAAGTAGGATATCAAAGGAAATCCCACAAATTGCAGACAGACCACAAATAAATGTTGCGAACGGACAACGGATGTTGTACCACAGACGACGTGAATAACTGCACTTCAGCGCATTTTCAAGTGCAAAATTCCGAGTAAACGTAGAGATTTATAACCAGTGCGTGTGCCCCCAGAAATTCGCCAATTATAATTAATTTTGTCGGTAACAGTACTGAATCATACAGTGTCAAATTGGCTCTAGTGATTCTATTTTTCGACCGTATTTCGTGCATGTGCAACGTCCTATTTATTTTGTTGAATCGGTTGGACATATTTTGGCATCCGCCGGTGACACCTTGCAACTAGCTCATTATTCCCCATTCCGTTGTTATGGCCCGTAATTTTTCATGGTAAACACGGACGTAATGCTGTTCCGACAAGGTTTTTACAAGCCAGCCGCCGTAATCGTGTGTTTATTGCGTGTACAGAATCCACTTAATGTTTTGTTGTGCAAAATAGAATATTATTATTAGACCCGTTGCGGTTTGAATAATTAAAAAGCTTCTGACTCACAACATTATCATTATTTCGTAGCTGTTGAGTTGGGAAATGTTTTACTTTAAAAACAAAGTAATGCTTACTTTTAAAATTGTGATATCTCTCTATTCGAGTATTATATTATTACGATTACTATGATACTAAGAATAAATCCGTAACAGTTTACTTCATAAATCAAACCATTATTCACTGATCAAGATTACCTGTCAATTGTCTATCGATCGGATTGGCGATTAGCTTTATGCACGTTGGGGAAATGTTAACTAGAGGGGTTCCTAATTAATGGTCTGGAAAATTGGGACGCATCGATCCCTAAAGAAAAAGAAAAAAAAAAACTGTTGAACAGAAGTGGATTTAGAAAAGGCTAGCCGTTCGAAAAAAAATATATATATAACGAAACCGCAATATTGTTTGGGTGACGTTTTTGACATTTGGCGTGACGCAATAGTCGTTAAAATTCTTTCTGTATAGACAGTCCGGGGCTATGAGTTATTTTAGTTGGTATATTTAGAAAAATATCGATCTTCTAGGTAGCTATAACAAGGTTTCAGGACCAGTGCTCGAAAACTAACAAAGTTATTACTTTTATTAAACATTTGTTTGTCATTAAATATTTTGTTGTAATTATAATTAGTGACTTACTTATTGTTACCTTTACCAAATGTTAAAAATTATTATATTACGTTGGACTTAATTTATGTATTTCTTCAAATAATCATGATACTTATAATTATTATTAACTTCTTGAAGACTACATTTACAGGAAACATTTATATATAATTATATAGAGCATTTTTACAGTTAAAAATTTGTAACAAAAACATGATAACAGCATTCTTGCACGATTCAGATGGTACAGTGATCGTTTAACATATTAAAATGTAGGAGTGCTTTAAACACCAATTATACCTCACTGACGTATAAAAGGCAACTTTAATAACTGTGATACGAGGGCATAAAGTACCACAAAGTCGAAGAGCACGGGTCGGCAGAGCGCGGATCGCTGTACGTAAACATTTGCGGCTCTTCAGAATATTGGGGCTCATCGAATCAAATTTCAGCTCCAATCCAGCAGTTTTATGACACCGATTACAAACCGACACGAAAGCATTATGAACATGCACGTGCTTTCGTTTCAATATCGCTGGGCTGTACGCGTGTAATCAAAGGATTCCATCTTAAAGAGAGAAAAATGCACAATAAAGTTTAGAACAAATTTAATTGCATTTTATGGTCAATTTACATAACATCTTAATGGATTCAATGTCCTGTTGTAAGTTAAAAAAATTAGCGGATGATGAACAGTACCGTAAAAATAAGCTACAAGTTTTTGCAGAACATATAGAAAATGGATAATTTTCACTACAAACACATAGATATGAGCAAAGCCATGATATTGATACTAAGAGTTTTGAATAACGTTTTAAAGAATTCAAAGCAAATAAAGATATATTAACTTTCATACTGCGTCCTCTTAAAATAAATGTCAACGAACATAATTTGACAGTTTGACACTGTTTGATGTTGCTTTGCGTCAGATATGAAATAATGTAATAACATGGTCAAAGGAAGAAAAATTGTTGATCTAAAAATTTGATAAATTTTGATTTCCAATAATTTACTGGGTTTTTATGAATTTAATTTGGCCAAATTCTTCCAGTCTGTGTAAACGATATGTTTTCGTGTCTAATTTTATAAAATTCTGAAAAAAAAATATCTGGGCTGGCCCACACCCAACTTTCCGACTACATTGTTGGCACAATGAAGTGTCTAAACATTTCTCGAAATGTCATTTTTCGTCGATTACAATACTTTCCTTCTAAGGTACTAGTTGGTAAGTAAAAAACTACATTCTGTCATGTGGAAAATGCAAGAATTTACTCGTAATCTTTAAACAATTCCTTATGATTTATGGACTTTAATTACAATTGACTAAATTAGTAGTATCCCATCAGAAAATTAATGTCATGACTATCAGATAATGGGATGAAAGTTCACAACTGTCAGAAGAACAAACTGCTCCATTTGTCCACAGCAATCGCTACTATCAAGCGCTACATGTTGCGGGATAAATTTTTCACAGCAAAAAGACAGGTATCCATTTCAATGTGGCCGTTCAACCGGACTAAGAGCTAACGAATAGCGCCAACCTGGCTGAATGCACAAATGATGAATCTTATTTAATTTATTTTTGTTTAATTATGAGTCATACTTAATCTATGTCAATAAAAAATGTAACATTATCATAACTCATTTCGTAGGGACGTAAAAATAGTAATTTTAACATTCTTAATTTTCTTCACGAAACCGTAGAAAGTACGAAACAGGAGGTGGTTTACCTTACCAGGGCGACAATCTCATTTCATTAAAAGCGTATTAAGCCGCTCCAGCGGTCCAGGGTAGATTTACACAGCGCGCTCGTTTGAAGCAACCACCGTCACCACCTCAGCAACCCCACGTGTTTCACTATACCATCTAGCTTCTACGTTTCCCCGCTCGAGGGTGCCGCGCCAGTTAGATTTATCGCTGGCCGAGTTTCAACAAGTTCCAAGCCCCACACATTCACCCCGACACCGTGTTCCACCACGGACGAAGCGTGACTTGAAGTAACCTCCCACCCTGACGAGGCTGCTCTATTTATAGAGCGACTTTTTCTTCACAGGGTGGTAGAGAAAGGACTTATAATGAGGCCGCGACCAATCTACAGTTAGCAATAAATTAAAAAGGACATCTCGTCACAAAATCATTACTTCGTATACATGTCGTCCTGAAAACCATTTTGGTTTTGAAAGCGTTGTCAAAACGATACATGACAGTTCCAAATCGGTTATGAAATAGTTAATAAACCTGTCATAATGGCGTTGCATATGACATAAACAAAGTTCGCTGGACGTAAGTATACACCAAAGTAAAGTTATGTAATGTGACTTGCCTCTTGCGCATGCCCCAAAAACGCAAACCGTTTTTAAAGCGTGTTCATGACCGTTTTCAAAACTCGAAACTCGCAACGATTAGTGTTTTAACCTTGACATTTCGAAACGATGTGTATACCTGCTGCTGCATATTTCATTAACTTGACACCGTAGTGTCGCAATAATGGAGGGAGCAGCCGTCCAGAAAGGAAAAATAGCCTTCAATTGAACCAGAGCGGTTCGAATATGGAGAAAATAGATGAAACGGGATAGGCACTCACCTCAAATTAAATCAAGATGGGGGGGTATCGCCAAGATTCTTCGTCTCAGCGTCTATCCCTCGACAGATCTGTAACAGAGAACAACATTTTATAGAATATCGATCGTGCTTGAATTAGAAGTAACCAAAAAATACCATTACAATTACAAAGCTGTTATATGATAAAAAGTAGTAAGTAGCAAGTGCTTATGCAACCAACATATCTTGCATTAATGGTTGCATAAACATAAATAAAATAAAAGGTTATAGCTTTTAGAACCGTCGATAATAATGACCACTACGTGCTACATTGGAGACAGCCATTAATTAAAATTTTTATACAAAGTTTATACTTCCAAAGGAATTTCTATTCACCGAAGTAATGTTTTTTACGAGCCCATCTTTTTTTTGAATGGAACGCTAAACCGAAAAAGTATAGATATTGAGCTTTACAGAATCCCAGAGGGATGCTTATGCACACTTTCCAACAGACTTGTACCCAGTTTCCAAGAAAATTCGCTTGGATTGAGCTGGTGTATTCAGTAAAAGAGTTTTGGAATAATCGTATTTTTTATGGAAAATGCGCAAGCAATGTGTTCTTCCATATTATGGAATATAACATAGAGATTGCCATTTAATAAAATTGTAACTCTTTTTGCCCTTCAAACACACGCCACTGTAAAAAATTATAGACTAATTGAGAAACTATATGATAAACAGTAGGAGCGAGTGCTTATGCAACCAACATATCTCGCAGTTTTGGTTGCATAAACCGACCGTAGATGTTGGCAACCCAATACAAAGTTGGGTACTGAATTACAAAATGAACAATAACTTTCCAGGTAGCAATTTAACAGATGGAATAAAAGACTAATAGCTTTTAGAAATGTCGACTATAATGGTCACTACGTGGTAGATTGGACACGTCAGTGTTCAAAATCGATCGATAGCTAATTGCTTTTAGCGCAAGTTACAAATTTCCCAACTAATGACGTATTTACACAAGTCCAGTTTCCCTGGCCTATAATTTTCAGTTTGTACAATATCCATCAAAGCTGGGGCGTAGATTTCGACCAGTGTGATAAAGTATGTACTGTAATTAGCAAATGTAGATAGAGAGTTGTAAATAAAAATGACAATTAGGTTGGTGTTAAATAACTTCATATTAGGAGAACTGTTCTCACTGACAAACCAGTAACTTTTGAAATTTCTGAAGAATTTTGGTGGTTCATTCTGCTATCAACCTTTTACCTCGGTATTGTTACTTATACAAATAATTATTTATACAATGCAATTCACTTATGTAACTGGCACGATGTTTTGGTGATCTAAGTTTAGAATACATAAAGTTTTTAAATTTACGAGGTAGTGAGAAAGTTGGCTGGGGCAACCGCAGATATTTTTACAATGTTGCATGGTAAGTAAACCTGATAATGATAAAATAGTTTTGTAATCGTGGCTCCAAATTTTTAGGAAAAAATGTACAGCAATATTCAAAGTGTTGATCCACAGTCTGCGTTTAAAACCAAAACTAGTCGGAAAGTAATAAAGATTTAGCGTAAGGTGGTATTAAAAAAAAAAAAAAAAGAATTCCTTGATAAGGATTCGAACCGAGATGTCACAAATGTTTGATACTTCAGTTTATTTAAGCTAAAAATACTGTTTCAAATAAAGAACCTAAAGCTCCACTGTTGCTTTTACAAGTACCTTATGAGACATGATCAGTAATTCAATTCTGATCAAAAGAGGTTATAAAAAACAGATAAGATCAAAATCCTTACTATCAAATCACAATACTAGCTGTCCCTGGGGACTAATCCTAAAGTCTAATTAATACTTTGTGCAAAGAAACCCAGCAATGAGGTGCTCAAAAAGTACAAGATACCTTATAAAAAATCGTGAAATTTTGCTGACAAAGCAAGCCTTCCATTCGGCGTTCCCTCTACCATTGGAATACTTCAAGCAGGTCCTGCTCTGATCTGATGATGTACCCTCAACCACTGCTGACCAAGAACTGACCAACGGTTACGACCACAATCAGCTTATCAGTGGACGACCAAGGCAGCCAATGCTGCCGTCCATTGGCCCGAAGAGGAAAACGCCGCCGAATACGTGGACGCAATTGATTGTTGACGAGAGTTGTCATAGCGACCCGGTTACCGAATACAAACAGAAACCTGCCGGTGGTAGCGGCGGGGTGTGCATAAGACGCCACCAATACCACCACCCTTTCCGCCACAGGGATGAACTAAGGGTTTGTTTAGAGAGAATTACGAAAGGAATTTTATGTTTTTATATAATTCCACATCTTGGTTAAAACTGGCCATAGTTGCCACTCATCAGGATTAAAATTTGTGTCTTTAGTATTGCTAAATACAATATCTGGGGAATAATTCAATTCTGTGAAACCACAGTCAGTCTGGGTGCCAACATCATGTCAGTGGCCACTGACGTTTATCAAAATTTGCCATTTCGCAGTCATAGCGACTAAGGTTGTGGATTCTGTCAGACAGCCTCTATAAACGTTTATAGCGCCCAAACCGTTTGTCTCATTGAAACGAAAATCGGCCTAAATGTTTAAAGTCACAGGAGAATGAGCTGATATCAGTTTGGTCAAAATCGATTCAATCCCTAAGAGAATGTCTGTAACATTTACCACTTCTGCTTGTCAGATTGTCACCAAAATAGTCCAGCGGTCGTCCCATGGCAATTCCAAATACGTATACGTGTTCCGGGACCCCAAAACGCTATTTCCGCTGAAATCTCGATTTTTACTTTCACGATTATTACAGTACTTTTCTTCTATACTAGTAAAACGGAAAGTAAAAACCTCTAAATTTGATCCTCTATACATTTCTATATACTGAACATAAAATTGCGTCGAGTTGTACAACAGAATGAATAAAATCTACAATTATCTGCAATCTAGTCTAGTGAGGACTTTTCGAATATGTTGAATTATGATTATTGTGTCACTAAAACTTAAAAAACTTGTACTTCCTAACTGTAGTTTGTAGTTACTTAAAATGCTGATTTAGGACTATATCATAAAGAAAACTGTGTACTTAAATCAATTCCAAACTAATATCTGTTACAGACATTAGATGACATGTCATTTCAGCGATCACTGACGTTTATCAAAATCTGCCAATTCATAACCATAGCGACAAAGACTGTGGATTCTGTAAGACTACTTCTATGAAAGTTTATAGCCTCTAAACCATTCATACCATTGATCAGCAAATTGGTATACATATATATTTAGTGGTATACATAATGTTCGTGGAGGATGAGCTAGTATCAATTTTGTCAAAATAAGTTGAATTCCAAAGAAAATGCACGTAACACTTGCCACTTCCGGTTGTTAGATTGTCACAAAAAAAACAGTTCGTCCTCTGGTAATTCTAAATATGTATACCACATTTCAGTATAATCTGGTATGGGCGCTATGCGCCTGAACGAGCGAATGTAGAGGGCGCTAACATCGGCGCATTAGTCGGGACAAAATTTAAGATAACTATAATCAGCTATATGACTTTAATTACTCTGACGAACCTTTATAAGTATTTTCGGAACTCTTATTGAAAAAAATATCTATACAGATTATAAGGGTCAACCCCTTGAAGAAGGATCAAAGTTATTTGCAGCAGGAAAATGTGGCTATATGTGGATTTCTTAATAAAAAAAAGTTTCGTGTTGAGGTTAGATCCGCAATATGTCAAACTCAAAAACAATAAGATTCCTTTACTGTACACTCAACAAGATTTATTCGTGTACAAATCTTCTTTTAGAAAATGCTTTGAACACACTAGCATGTGTCTTGAGACAGTTTTGACAATTTTTAGTGCACGTTGTCGCTCACTGTGTAACCTTTTCCTCTAAGAAACTTATGAAATGACAAGCCCTCGCTGTGATATGAATTGCATTGTGAGACATTCAAATTTTTCTCAAGAGCTCAAATTTTCGCTGAAACCACTACCTATTTGTTTATCCATTACAATACTTTCCTTATATACTTTATTCCAGAGAGATTAATATAAAACGAAAAGCTTTCTTTATAAAACTGCCTAAATACTGTTGTAAGTCACTCTAAACTAACATTTTGAATTTTTTATGGTTAGCACGAGCAGTATGCAGGAAGAAATACGTCGCTAGTATTTCCTCCCATTATCCTTTAAATTTTTCACCACATTAATACCCGCTGAATAATATATTAAAGGGGTTTTTCTCGGTACCCAGTTCCGTCGGACAGTATTGATCAATGTTATATCAAAATCGATACCAATACCAGCTATCTAATATAAAATGCACGTTACCCTTGTATCGTGTCTTCCCCGGCTAGTTAAAAATATGAACCAGTTTCAATTATTAACACGATAATTCCACAGTATCGCATAGCAAGGACTCTGTAATATTGAGGAATATATCCTGAACTTCAAAATGTCCAACTGCTGTTTCAGCGGAGGCAGTAATGAAGGCACAGAAGAACTAGAACAGTTGCTCGTTTCTCGCATTCATATCGACGGTAATAACCGATTTTGTGACCTCCACTATCCACCCAACCCCCCATCTAACGGGGTGGACACGACATGAATATTACATGGATTATTGCATCAGGGCTTTAAACGCTTTAACCGACTTGGACAAGTGGAAATAGCTAAGTTATTAATTTATAATATCATTCCATCGGGTTGGGTTATTACAATAATTACTTTAATGTCTCAACTTATGTACTTCCAGTGTAATTTTGTAGATATTAGTAATTAATTGTGTTCAAAGTTGTACAGTGATGATTAATTAATTTCGATTCCGAAAAGAAATTCTCTCCTATAAAATTAAAAATACACAAAGCCAAAATAAAATTTTAACACGTTAGTTTCGACATGGCCGCGGAAACAGCGACAGTTTTGTTTTTTCAACTGTCCCCATGACACATTTCTAAAGAATCTCGCAATCTTTTTTGTAACCGTTATTGTTACGCCGTTTTATATTATTTTTTTTTTGTTTTGTGGGAATAACGTAGCGGAAATGTAGTAGGTGTGGGTGGAGGCGGCATCGGGACGCCCGAGACCAATATCTGTCGAATAAACGACAAAGTATAGCGCGACGATTGTCTAACAACGCCAGTTATAAATATCAGAAATAGCACAAAGAAGGTACCTTAATATCACACCGCTAGACATAAATTAGATGGTAAACTGGGGAGGTACAAGACATTTATGTTCTTGACTCGACCTGCACTGTTAAGTTTTAGAATAACTTGTCATCATCGTGTGCTGCTTAGTTCTTTTGAAGCTAAAAGTACTGCTAATAAAAGTAGTAATATAGGATTAATTTAATAACACATATAAATACTAAAAAAGATACTAAAACAACGAGTAAAAAGAACCTTCTAATCTAAAGTATCATAGCCAATGTTTTATAATTTTTCTAATTTGGACAAATCCATTATCACTGTATGTCATGATCAAAGAAACTTAGGAAGTTTGCAGTGCTGTACTTCAGGACGAATTAGTTTATGTAGTCTAAACTAGAAGCGAGAAAGATTTTGTCTAAAGAAACAGTACACTGTGAGAAAAGAATGTAAAATCAAATAAATATATTTCTTTGAACATATTTCTTTCAAGGAAAGAATATATGTCTGAAACAAATAAGTACTTTAAATTTTTAAAAAAGTGAGCTGCATGGGCTGAAAGAAATATTTTATTTGAAGTAAAAAGAAATACTTTTCTCTGAAAAAAAAAAACGATTCTTTTACACTAAATGGGTAATGTAGAAATTGTTTAGGTTTAATTGTAGAAATACGTCTGAATGAAATAAACCTGGTTTTATTTGAAATAAAGATCCGATAAAGTTATTTTATCTAAATCCAACTTTAATTAAAAGTCGGCTTTAAATTCGTTTCTAATTTTTTTTTAAACCTGACATGTCAAAAAAGGGTTAGAAGATACAATGTGTGCGAGGTTGTCGGAAAGTTGGGTAGAGGCTACCCCCTATATTTTAGTAGGTTATGTGGTGACAATACGGTCCTATACGACCAATTCTTATTTACATACCAACATTATTTCGTGATGTAAATCCAATAAATGACACTGTTATTGCCGAAACTAATGCTGAAATATGACACAAATGGGGTTTCTTTGTTCCACGACGCGCAAAGTGAAAAACGTGTAATCAGTTTTACATTACGTATAAAAACGTTAATCATATAATAGTAATGGTGTATAGTGGCTACGCTAATAAATAATAAAAGGATGGAGGAAACTTTGATGGTATATTATATCTACGTATTATAATAAAAAGAACATTAACTATATACGACAGAAAATACAAATATGAATGTACGAAGCGGAAAATGAAAAATTACATTGTTTTTCAATATATATATTCTATATCTACAGCCTAATTAAAAAGCAGTACAACCACAGCGAACAAGAAAAATGCATTATCTTACACGTCTGCACTATTATATACATATAAAATCCCATGATTCTTTTTAAAATCCTTACAAAGACAACCTCCAATGTAAAAAGGGTTTATGGGAGTTTCAGGGACAAACTTCTTTTCTGAGGAACCTCGATGACGGGGGACATGAATAATGAAAAAGACGTGACATGGGAACGGTAGTGAGGCCGCCAAGCGAATCTAACTATCAAATAGTCTGGGGAGAGGGCCTTTAGGTAAGCGATTTCCGATAATGTTACCCTTATTGGCAGCGCCAACAGACCACACGTATCCTTCTCTCTTGTCATTTTAAAAGTGATGACATTGAAGGTTGAGGGGATTTTTATTAGCTTCACAGTGCTTCACAGCATGAATAAATGCTACTTATCAAGTGCCAAATAAGGCATCTGTCAAGCAATAAGTAACGTTAATAATAATTTATGTACCAAGGGCATAAAGTAGATGTTTATGCTAATGCCCTCGAGGGCTTTTTAGGCGCTATAGATCAATTTATGCCCGTGGTACATACACAATTTTATGTCTTATCCATGTTTCTGTTCTTCAAAGATCATAAAATGTTTCTGACACTGACAGTGCACACTGAGGGAAAAATTTATTCGACACAACACGAAAATTTTTGAGTGAAGAATATCACTTGTTAATATATCCGCAGAGAGATTTGTGTGTTCCAGTAAAATATATAATTCTCAGAGTAAGAATATGATTTTCTTGATGTTCCAAGTATTACGTTTTCTTGTTTTAAGTATTTAAGTATTTTTAAGTATGAAGGAATTGCTTGAAAGGAATTACGTATGTTTTAAGCGATACGTACGTATACTTGAGTCAAAAAACTGTTTTCTCGTTGAAGTATGTATATTTTTCCCAACAAAATATTGTTGTTGATGTAAAATGAACGTCTTATTCTTCTTATATGTAGAAAAACAACATTTTCTTCGTTAGAGCAAAATATACTCAACATAAACATGCTAAACTCTTAAACCGGAAAATAACTACCCGTTGAAATAGCTACATTCTCAAATTCTTATTACAATAAAATATTGTTTGGATAGCAAAAATATCGTCTTCATGCTACACTATGCATAGATGTAAACACAACAATATACGAACACTCAATATCGTCTAACTTATATCGCGGTGATATGTGACAAAAGACGCGAGAAACTGTTAGTGCTATCTGTAACGTAATTGCACAACTTTCTATGTATATCTCAGGGTAAAAAATGTTGGGTCAAGAAACTGTTTTTTTCGTTGAAGCATATATGTTACGGTCATAGTGATAAATAGGTTATTATTAATAATTACCGGTTATTATTAATAATTACCGGTTATTATTAATAATAGCCAAGTGGGGAGGTTAAAGTGAAGAATTTATCACATGAACCGGCTATTGTTAATAATTTCCAGCATGCTGTGGTCAAGTGATATATTTCAGATTTTAATTCTGTTAGTATCTACATAATCGCCACACAACGAAACTATTCACTGGGTTTTCAGTGTTGGGCCTTTAGTGACGTTAGGCCTGACTAACTTATTTAGTTACTACTCATGACTAAAATAAGGAAGATTATCAAAATGAGACTAAAAAATGCCAATCCACACTAATTGCATGCACGAGTGTGTAACTCTTTGGGTCATGCTTATTTGCGCAATTCTTAAAAGCAAAGTAAGTAATAAATTAAAAACTCGGTTTGTATTATTTTACCAGTGCAAACGTACGTAGTGTTTCTGCATTTTGCAATTCGTGGCAAAAAAATATTTTTATTTATAACTTTATTATCTTTTTAATACAAAACTTTAAAAAATGTTTTATATTTCATTTTGAATACAAAAGTCCTTCTAGACTTTTATTTTTTGTGGTAGTACAACAATGACACCATTTATATTGTCAAAATAAAACGAAATAAAGTTTGTAACAATAGGACGTCATCTTCTTTTGTTTTTTTTTGTATTTTTTGTTGGTGATAAACACTTTTATAATAAATATATCTGTGAGATATTAGATATACTTAGGGTAGGTATAGGTAATGGACATACTAATGTAGGAATGATTGAGGCAAGTTGTTACCATGTTTAATCTTTTATTTATAAAATTATTGTCAAACACCAAAAGTAAAAATACCGTGTTAGGAACAGAACCATACAAAAATGTTTGCATCATTTGTGCGGTACAATTTATGTAAAAACATCTATGTAAACTAGTCTAGTTCTTGCATGTACATATTTGCATTGAAATTTTTTTTATTAAATGCGCAACATTTCAAGATAATTAGGATTTGAGAATTTACTTAATAAATTGTAATTGTACATTTACAAAAAACTACCTTAAATATAAAAATGGGTGTTATTGATAATAAAATGGTTTTTGCACACTCTGTATAAACTGTTCTTTTTTATGTTTTCGTCATTGAGCCGTCCTTGAGTGTATACCAAATATAATTACCAATTATATCCAGTAGTTTCTAAAGTACAAGGGAGACAAAAAAAGCATTCTGTATTATCAATGTTTTGTAGTATGTATTCGTAATTTTGGTCATTGGGGTAGCCGTACTGATGATTTGCGTCGAGTAAATAAATATAATAGCTTACATAGTAATCAAAATAACTTAGCTAACTTCTTTGAAGACTGTATACAAAAGATCTTTTGTAAAAAGTAACATTTTTATCACTTTTACCGTGCCCGTTAGGAAATTATTAATAATAGCCGGTCCATGTGATTATTTAAGTGTTTCTAATCACATTGACCAAATGATGCGGTTATTATTAATAATAGCCGGTAATTATTAATACAAAGCACATTTATCACTTTAACCGTAACATATATATATATATATATATATATATATATATATATATATATATATATATATATATATATATATATATATATATATCGCCCAACGAAATATTTTTGTTGTAAGATACTCAACATAAACATTAAATTCACACTAAATTTTTAAATTCTAAGAATAACTAACCGTTGAAACAACTATATTGAAATTCTTATTAGAATAAAATATTATTTGGATAGAAAAAAAATGTCTTCATGCTGCACTATATACGCAAGAATATTTTTCTTAATATCCAAGAATTAGAGTTCTCTCTGTGTACCCTTGCTTCTGTTCCTCAAAGATCATAAAAAGTTTGACAGTTCACATCTGACATAACATGACAAATATGTCCTCATGATGTCCGCGTATCACTGTTATAAAACTTATATTTATACGTCTGTAAGACATAAAGCAATATTTAATACTTGGATGAAAATGAAATACTCGTACTGGAAGAGCTGGTTTGTGTGGTGCGCGCAATGTAGCATTTTAACAAAGAACATACACCACTTGAAATTTCAATAAAATTTTCATTAAATATTTGCCCTGCGGGCAATTTCCTGGAAAGGGGAGCACAAACACGGCAAAATAATTCCATTTAAGTTTTATAGAGCGTCTGTTTGTCCATAACACGAAGGTGTACTGTTCGTATTGACGTATATTGCACAAAGAAACCAACCGAGAGCAAACAGCAATTTCATTTCATATATTTTCGCTATCAGCTTAGACAGAGATAGAAACCCCACGCAATATTTTTATACCGCTTATCGTGCCACCTGAAATGCATTATTCACCCTATCCTGCATCTCCCTCCCTCCATCTACCGCACTCTTTCTGCATTTAATGTAATTTTCCGTTGTCCCACTTCCGTTCTAATAAGTATCGTCCTCGTGCATCCTGGGAAAACACGTGAAACAAAAAATGACGGGGTAGGAAAGGAAAAAAGAACCGTCGACATGGGGAATGTTACTCAATATTATATGTAACATTGACGTGGTTTGTCTATTTCTATCTCGCTCCGACGGTTGGTTGGTCGGGGTATGCGAGTCACGCGACCTCAGAGACACCTTTCGGCTTCCCTCGTCAATAATAAAAGTGGGAAAGTCATGCCATCCCACAACCTATACCCTCAACAACAGGGAGGTCTCAATTTTTAATATAATACTTGTAATTATTATACATAATGTAGCCACCTAATACTGACTCTTTATCATTAATTTTTTTTTTAATTTTCCCGATCAAAATTATGACAAATTTTGCCCCGCCGGATTAACAAACTATTATTTTAACACAAAAAACTTAAATCTAACGTACAGCAGCGTAAAACTTTAGTCAACTCCTTGAAATGTCGCGAACCTCAGAGAGACGTTGAACACGGCGATAATAAGAACAGAGAAAAATCTCCGCGTAGCTTCAGGCTATCGTCTCCTGAAAAGCCCGACCATACACTGGCAAATAACTTTATAAATAAGGTAGTATTTCATCAGGAGGCAGTATCTCGGGGGTGTCAGCATTAAGTCCGACACAGATTCAGGACTTTAATGTATGCAAAGTGCCGTTTTGCATATAACACGGGGACTTGGGACCACGAAGACCTCGCAGAAAGAAACGGGACTATGGGGAAGCGAGATGGACACAGATAAATTATGGACCCTGAATAGAGGAGAACGCACACGGAGAGGATTGAGTAACAGTGCGAAAGTGAAATCTAGTGCCTGTCAGTCCTACTAACGGTTTTAATGAAAATGTAACTCTTTTAATGCTGAAATGGAAAGTTTCAGGATGGATAGGTGTGTAGTGCGAAAGGAAGATCACGATGGATGTTGTTTACAAGCATGCTTAAATGGCATTTGAAAGGGGAAGTCTGTTAAGACTTTATGGAGATTTTCTACTGACTAGAATTCTTTACTTCGTGTGTTAAAGTGTTTTAGTAACCGATTCGAAAAGGTCGACGTGTTTATACGGGATAATTGGTTGGCAATGCATGGTGTTTTAGTTTTTTTGCAGTTTTTGATGCATGTAATTGACACAACTCAAGGTGAAATTGTGACAATGAACGAAACGGAAAGGCTACAAAATTTGATTGTCAATGACGAGGTTGTGCAGGTTATTGAACCTTTTCGTTTCTTCTGAACGTCCCATAAATATTTTGTATTTGACAGTATTAGATTAGGTTTATCGGCATTTAAAACATATACATTTTGCTCACTAGTTTTAATGCTTTAACGAAAGTCTTATGAAACAGTTTGGAGAAAGAATAATGTGCTGTTCACAAATCTTTTATACTAAAAAAAAATCGAGATTTCAGTGGAAATACGCGTTTTCGGCTCCCCTGAACCGATCGCAATGATTTCTGGAATATGTATGTGGGTCTCTGAACATGATAGCGCCCAAACGGAATAACCGATTGGGTTGAAATTTGATATACTTATTTAGATTTACCAGGGGACAAACTGGATCGTTTTTTGTGACAATCTGACAACCGAAAGTGGCAAATGTTAACCTCGTTTTCTTAGGGATTCATCCGATTTTGACTAAATTGATATTTGCTTATCGTCCAGTGACTTTAAATACGTATACTAATTTACAGATCGTTGGGAGAGCTCGTTATAGAAACAGTTTGACAGAATCCACAGCCATCGTCACTCTGTTGTTAATTTTCAGATGTTGACAAACGTCAGTACCACTGACATGACATAAGATTGTGTTATTCTATGACAGACGTCAGGTTGCAATCAAGAGTGGCTGTAGCTTCACGAAATTGGATAATAGTTACAGAGCTGTACACACAAGTGTTTAAAGTGTTTAAACACTTGTGTGAACAGTTTAGTAGGAAAGTTGGGTGGGTGCCACCAATGATTTCTTATTAATATATAGAACGTCAGACACTACACGTTTTGTTAGTTTTTAGTTTTAGTTGTCAAGAAAAATTTAAGTAACAAAAAGAAGAACAAAACTGGTCAACTCTGACAGACCCAGCGGAATTACATACAAAAGGTGCTTGAAGTTGTCAAATTTCATTATTGCCAAACTACAGTATTTTTCATGGAACCTGGGATTAGTTGTTTTATATTATCGACTTTAGATTATATACATACGTATTTATATATGTATATATACAACAAAGAATAAATTGATGTGTATTTGTTGTTAAATTAGTAGAGAAATATCCGTTAAATACCGTGATTACTCGACGGTTGGTAGGTAGTATTTTATATTTGCTAAACCGGTTGGTCTGGATATTAGTGGATAAACATTGTTATATAATGATTTGAATTATTAACACTGCTTGTTTTTTTACCCAAAAGTCCCGTGATCTAACAGCAATTTCTGATTGGTTTATAGTTACACTAGTCAACAATGAAAAATTGTAAAATAAATACAAATAAAAATAAATACAAATAAACACAAAATGATATATAAACCTTCTGCAATTCGTAAACCTTCTTCAACCTAATGTCAGTAGACATTAACGTTTATCAAAATTTGCTGCGGCTACTCTCAGACCGCTTCTATGAAGGTAACTTGTACCTTGTTCAATAATTCCTATTAAATTTGTAATGCGGTTTGAAAAATTTTCTTTTTCTACTTTGCATTCACAATGCACACATTTTAACACTGTTTTCGGTGTTACAATTAGCAAATTGTAACACCGTTTTTAGTAACTTTTTTCTAAGATTGGTGACATTGATATCAAATGCATGTCAAACGAAAATACACATAACCACAAAAGTAAGCACAAACTGATTTTTTAGAATCGCACAAACTGCGAAGAATGTATATTTTTATACATATTTAAACATGCGTGTTGCATCCTAGGTTTCGTACTACTAGTATATGATGGTATATAATAATTATCAATAATTACTTTTTCACAGATATTTGAATTTAAGTGACAGATGACAGTGTTACCAACGGTTGCACCCATAAATACTCTAGATTGGAATTTTACCTAATATACTTCTAAATTTTTATAAAATTAATGACGCAAAGTAGAAAAAATAGTATATTACACTCGTTTTATAAGACATATTGGCGCATTCGTTCATTTCAAACAACTCATGCGCCAATTTGACGTCTTATAAAACTTGTATAATAATATACTATTACAGCACTAGTGGCAAAACTCTATTCGTTGCTGAGGGTTTGTCGATTGTAAATTTTGTTGTATTTGTTTCTTGATGATGTTCATATAGTGATGTTTCGGTGTTGTCATACTAAATGTTCCGTGATTGAAGAGATTTTCTTTTAATATCTTAAAAACAGATTTGTGAGGTTGCGTTCTTTCTGGATAACGATGTTTGGGATGCAATATCAATAACATTGCTATTACTTTGAATAAAGCATTTGATCATTGCCTATTTTTCATACGATTCAAACGGAATGCCGTAATTGTCAATTAAATAGAATTTTAATAAAATAAAATACCTTCCATACGCACCATGTTTTATTCATAAAAATCGAAATGAAAAGGTCAAATCTGTTATCTGTAAGTAACCACATTCCCGATGTAGTCCTTATTAAGAATGTCATTAAGAGTATCTAGTGTCATCGTGAGAAAGCATCACGGTTAACCTATTAAGTAACCCAGCAGCTATTTGTGCGCCAATTTTTCCACAGTCGTCCCGTCGTCCGTACGCGCGGCATACATGAGGGTACATTGTTCAGCAGCGCAATGCCCGCACACAAACGCGTACACATAACATCAATCGAGAACCTCATCGGTTTTGACGATGGTATCGCGTGTCGAACGCGGTTTTCCGTTACTTGGCAACCGGTCTATCACAACCATCGTGTCCGGTGACATTCTGCTCACCTTTCCGGTCTACCCAACCCCGCGCATGCATTTTTAATACGGCCACCGCTCATCATTTATCGTTAAGCATCGGCCGCCCCAGGATGGATGATTGCACGTACACCCCAGGAGGTGGTACTTAGTGGCGGACTTTTTCATTTTGGCCGGGCGAAATTACGACCAATGCGTTTGGCTTTCGCCGGGTAAGTGAACAGCGCACGCAATTCGACACTTAGGGCCGGAAGGATGCTTTTCCTTTGTTGGGTGGCTCTTGCCCGGGGGTTTTCGGTCGATGCAACAATAGGTGTCATTTATGTTGCCCTACGTGTTACACAATTCGATTAAGTGAGCTGGTAACTTCTGCTCATGGAAATTTTAGTTATTTATGTTTTTTTTTGGCTTTTCTGACAATATCGTAATGCATTAGCGATTACAGGAAAATAGATATTAGTGTCAAACATGATGATTCCTCTGGCCAGATATAAAAGCAGGAGTGCCGCAAGGCAGTGTTTGAAAGCCCCTTTGACTACTCTACACAAACTCTCTCCCTCAATTAAAAACATTGCGGAAACTTTTATGATTATACCCCTACATCTGATGAAAATAAAGTTACGACAACAAAACCACAAACGACACTTGTTAACATTCCGACTACGTCGCACTATGGGAAATATTGTCAACTAAATTCAGAAAAGTTCGGTCCTGGAAACTTTTTGAAAGTATATGACACTGGTTTCAACACTTTTAAAGATCGATTAGTAGATCAACTTAATATGTGTTGGTAACATTACTGGTTATTGAGGTCATGTACATAATGAAAAATCCTTTTTGCAAAATTGTGAGCAAAACAGCTCATTCTAAATACCAATATGTATTCACATCTGCCACATTTAAGGTTTTTTTAGATATGTACTATCCATATATCGATGTGGGTCCTTTTTCCAGAGATTTTAATTTATTCATCACTAATACATCTGTGTGAAACGTGAAAATACTATATTTGTTTCAAAAAGATCATAAGAAATACTTTTCAACGTCTGGATCGGCGATATTGCCCACTGTGCGTCGTGGCCACAATGGACTCCAACCCAATGTCGGTAGCCACTGACTGATTATCAAAATTTGCCAATTTGCAACCTAAGCCTGCCCCACACGTTAAGTTTAAACTGACAGTTTGAACTGTTCAGTTCAACTATGCAGTTTAACCTCTACGTGTGTACCGGAGAGAAGATAGCCATAAAAGATATCCATAAATTTTTTTGTTCGAATTTCTTAGTGAAACATATGTCAATCGATAGAGCTATTGAAGTAGTATACCCCAGAGTTTTGCCCACAAAAAATATCGAACAGTTTAGTAAAAAAATTGATTTAATTACCAGCGCGCCATCTAAAACAGCTCATAGTGTCTTCAAATAGAACTGCAAATAACGCCATCCGCCGATACCGTAGAACATCGGGATAACAAATTCGGAATCTACATGAAATTCTGCATCTGGTAATAGAATCAATACGACACTACCCTTATGGTTACAACCCCTCTTACATAAGTAAAGCGGTAAATTGGTGTGCGGCTTATCAAGTGGGTTTTATAAATGTTTATAACTATTGCGAAAGTTGATGCATAACTTTGATTAGTACGTCAAAATGTAGGTAATTAATAAGGGTAACTACCCTGAAAAGGTCGGAGTTTTGCCCACTCGATAACACCCCTAAAATGACAATAATGTTGACCTACCCCATAACAAGGAATACGACGGTAGACAGATAAAACAATTAATAACTTCTGTAAATATGCTTGCATAACTTTTAGTCATACGTCAAATTATAGGTAATTAATAGAAGTAACTACTCTTGAAAGCTCGAAGTTATGCTCACTCGATAACACACCTTGAATGATCATAATGTGGACCTACTGCATAACAAAGAAGCCACCGCCACACTGATAAAAACATTAATAACTTCTGTAAATGTGCTTGCATAACTTTGAGTCATACGTCAAATTATAGGTAATTAATAAAAGTAACTACCCTTGAAAGCTCGAAGTTATGCTCACTCGATAACACACCTTGAATGATCATAATGTGGACCTACTGCATAACAAAGAAGCCACCGCCACACTGATAAAAACATTAATAACTTCTGTAAATGTGCTTGCATAACTTTGAGTCATACGTCAAATTATAGGTAATTAATAGAAGTAACTACCCTTGAAAGCTCGAAGTTATGCTCACTCGATAACACACCTTGAATGATCATAATGTGGACCTACTGCATAACAAAGAAGCCACCGCCACACTGATAAAAACATTAATAACTTCTGTAAATGTGCTTGCATAACCTTGAGTCATACGTCAAATTATAGGTAATTAATAGAAGTAACTACCCTTGAAAGCTCGAAGTTATGCTCACTCGATAACACACCTTGAATGATCATAATGTGGACCTACTGCATAACAAAGAAGCCACCGCCACACTGATAAAAACATTAATAACTTCTGTAAATGTGCTTGCATAACTTTGAGTCATACATCAAATTATAGGTAATTAATAGAAGTAACTACCCTTGAAAGCTCGAAGTTATGCTCACTCGATAACACACCTTGAATGATCATAATGTGGACCTACTGCATAACAAAGAAGCCACCGCCACACTGATAAAAACATTAATAACTTCTGTAAATGTGCTTGCATAACTTTGAGTCATACGTCAAATTATAGGTAATTAATAGAAGTAACTACCCTTGAAAGCTCGAAGTTATGCTCACTCGATAACACACCTTGAATGATCATAATGTGGACTTACTGCATAACAAAGAAGCCACCGCCACACTGATAAAAACATTAATAACTTCTGTAAATGTGCTTGCATAACTTTGAGTCATACGTCAAATTATAGGTAATTAATAGAAGTAACTACCCTTGAAAGCTCGAAGTTATGCTCACTCGATAACACACCTTGAATGATCATAATGTGGACCTACTGCATAACAAAGAAGCCACCGCCACACTGATAAAAACATTAATAACTTCTGTAAATGTGCTTGCATAACTTTGAGTCATACGTCAAATTATAGGTAATTAATAGAAGTAACTATCCTTGAAAACTCGAAGTTATGCTCATTCGATAACACACCTTGAATGATCATAATGTGGACCTACTGCATAACAAAGAAGCCACCGCCACACTGATAAAAACATTAATAACTTCTGTAAATGTGCTTGCATAACTTTGAGTCATACGTCAAATTATAGGTAATTAATAGAAGTAACTACCCTTGAAAGCTCGAAGTTATGCTCACTCGATAACACACCTTGAATGATCATAATGTGGACCTACTGCATAACAAAGAAGCCACCGCCACACTGATAAAAACATTAATAACTTCTGTAAATGTGCTTGCATAACTTTGAGTCATACGTCAAATTGTAGGTAATTAATAGAGCTAGCCATCCTGGTATGCTCAGAGTTATGCTCACTCGATAACACCCTTTAAATGACCCTGATGTGTACCTAATATGCCATATGCTATGAGCCGGTCGGGAGAGACATCTACGAGTAAAACAGCGCATGGTGTCCTCAAATATTCGTACAAAATTCGTACAAAAAAGTTATGGATACATTTTATGGTACTTAAAGGGTGTTATCGAGTGATCATAACTCTATGGATATCTTTTATGGTCGTCTCCCTACCGGCCCATTGCATATGGTATATTGACCATGATGATTATTTAAGGGATGTGTTCGAGTGAGCATAACTCTGAGCATACCAGAATGGCTAGCCCTATTAATTACCTACAATTTGACGTATGACTCAAAGTTATGCAAGACCATTTATAGAAGTTATTAATGTTTTTATCAGTGTGGTGGTGGCTTCTTTGTTATGCGATAGGTCCACATTATGATCATTTAAGGTGTGTTATCGAGTGAGCGTAACTCCGAGGTTTCCAGGGTAGCTGCCCCTATTAATTACCTACAATTTAACGTATAAAGCAAAGTTATGCAAGAATATTTACAAGAGTTATTAAACATTTTATCTGTCTGCCGTCGT
The DNA here is from genome assembly GCA_963971325.1 of Aphodius granarius. Taxonomy (NCBI): domain Eukaryota; kingdom Metazoa; phylum Arthropoda; class Insecta; order Coleoptera; family Scarabaeidae; genus Aphodius; species Aphodius granarius. Next base: position 9,067,372 of record OZ020222.1, on the reverse strand, counting down.
ATTCCTTGTTATGGGGTAGGTCAACATTATTGTCATTTTAGGGGTGTTATTGAGTGGGCAAAACTCCGACCTTTTCAGGGTAGTTACCCATATTAATTACCTACATGTTGACGCATAAAGCAAAGTTATGCAAGAATATTTACAAAAGTTATTAAACATTTTATCTGTCTGCCGTCGTATTCCTTGTTATGGGGTAGGTCAACATTATTGTCATTTTAGGGGTGTTATTAAGTGGGCAAAACTCCGACCTTTTCAGGGTAGTTACCCCTATTAATTACCTACATTTTGACGTACTAATCAAAGTTATGCATCAACTTTCGCAATAGTTATAAACATTTATATAACCCACTTGATAAGCCGCACACCAATTTACCGCTTTACTTATGTAAGAGGGGTTGTAACCATAAGGGTAGTGTCGTATTGATAACATTACTAGATGCAGAATTTCATGTAGATTCCGAATTTGTCATCCCCGATGTTCTACGGTATCGGCGGATGGCGTTATTTGCAATTCTATTTGAGGACACCATGAGCTATTTTATATGACGCGCTGGTAATTAAATCAATTTTTTTGCTAAACTGTTCGCTATTTTTTGTGGGCAAAACTCTGAGATATACTACTTGAATAGTTCTATCGATTGACATATGTTTCATTAAGAAATTCGAACAAAAAAGTTATGGATATCTTGTATGGCTATCTTCTCCCCGGTTACGAGTATGGGCATTTCAGTCTCAGTTGAACTCAACTAAACAATAGAGGTTAAACTGTATAGTTTACAAAGTTGTAATTAATATGTCTTTAACAGGCGTGCAAAGTTGTAAAAACGAAAAGAACGCATTTCATAGTGATAACGTTGACAACCTGCGTTATCTAATGCCACATAGATTTCGAAGGAAAATTTGGAATCCGTTGGTATTATTTGTTCTTCAAATATGTTAGTGGATAAATTTTAAATTGAAACTCAATTAACACTTTGAGACACACGAGACACCTTGAGGAACGCCTAGTAAGTAACTTTAATCACATTTTGAATGATCAAATTTGTCATTATCAACTATGATAAGTACATTCATTCTTAAATCAAAAGATATCTTTCCCGGTATAAACTCAGGCATACTCATTTCTTGTAACATTCCGGAACACAAATACCCATAACAATTATTGTATAATTGACGTAAGATGTTATAAGTGTTGAATAGTTAATTTCCGCTGGCGCACAGCAAACATTTACATACCAATAACATCGTAGAGCTCTGGGTGTTCCGTTTTAAACGTGCAGAATCATGAACAAACTTGTAACCTCATTAAACACGAACTTGTAGGGTGCGCTTGTTGGAGTTGGGCTCGTAAATTTCACAAAAGACCACAATACGGCTGCGGCCCGCTAAAATATCAAGTAACCCGGGTAACCTCTCAAATTGCTCGAATACATAACCGAAGCCACCCACGGCTGCCAACTTTATGATTGAACACAATGCTTTTACAGGGCTATTATGAACTCGAGTAGGTAACGTAACGGATACTTAATAACTCGGGTACATAAAAATAGTATTTTTTGTGTGATTTTTAGTAAAACCTCCTTATTATGATCGACAACAATAGCTACTACAACTTAGACGAAGCTTGTTTTTCAAGTCAGCAAATAATATTCTTACAAACGTACTACACGCCAAAGGTCAGGCAATTTGCGGGGAGTGATGTTCCAAGTGATGTTCCAATTGCCAAAGATTCAGCCTCATCTACACCACATAACTTTTTAAATTATGTAGAAATAAGTCAGAAACCGTGACCACATTTTAGTATTTTACTAGCTTTGTGTATAAGTCAAAATTTTCGATTTTAGTTATTGGGCATTCTAGAAATATGTGGTTAATGCTTCCCACCTGTCCACATTCGCAATATGGACATTTTAGGATACATTTTAGGTTATCTGCTATCTGTTACTGTTGTTACGAATGTCCGGCAGGGGGCGTTTCGGGTTTGACGTTACTGTGGTAATAGCAGCAAAACACGGGTCGACAAAAATCGATTTTTTTGGATCGAAAATTGTTTTTAAGACCGTTTTTTTGCTCAAAACTCTTTGCGAATGGTATTTAGAGGGATCTTATCGTAAGACATGAGAGCGAGCGGCTTTTATAAGGTCGGCAGGAACGGATAAAAAATGTAAATTTTTGACGTTCATCGATCCGCTTGTCGGAATTTCTAGACGTCACGTGACATTTTCTCGAGGTTCGCCTTCACCCGAAGAGGTGCAAAAACGTGATTTTTTTTTCGAAATTGACGCATTTAATTTACAAAATATCGCGCAGTCCACGCGGAATTGTCCTTTTTTCAATTCGAGCGTCAAAAGTAATATCGAAAAGCCCAATTTTGCAGCTACTCGATCGCAAATGTCGGCGAAAATGGGCGATTCCGCTGAACGCGCCCTACACTTGAAAGTTCGCAATTAGTATAGGTAGACAATGGAAGAACCCATTAAATAATGCACCAATATGTAGTTGATAAATACAGTACTTACGTACTGATTAATGAAAACCGCAGTCTCATTATTACTGACTTAAATTATGTATTGCTTAATGATAACCACTACTGTAAAACCACATTTGAAACCCATTTTAAAATTACACAAATTTCGATACTATGGAGTGCATTAGCGATGAATTGTGCACATTTATCCATCAAACAAATTAATCATGGTGGGATTACTTGTATTTTGGTAGCGAGCATTGTTCAATTGATTAACGATTTTATAACGCAAAGTGGAACGTACAATATGTAGCAACAGCACATAATCGGTAAAATGGTCGGTAAAGTTGACATCGAAATACATCAAACTGGATGCCACGTGTCCCTAGGGTCAATTATAATAGACGGTGGCGCCACGAACGGTTAATAGTAATAATATTTGCGGAAGAATTATTATTGGTCGATAGAGTGTTGGGTAATGAACTACAATTCTCCGCGCAGTTTAGCTATATTTCCGAGTTTTCTTAGAAAACTCTGTTTATTTGTTTTGTGGAGGCACAGTATATATACTCCGCGCAACAAATAACGGTTTATCTCAATATTTCACAAAACTGTTTGAATTTGGATTATTCTTTCAGTACACAGTAGATATTATTTTTTTTTTCGTGATTTTATCTCATATCAGGGCAGAGGAGATAGCTACAACTAAAATTATCGTTTGGGACTATAAGAAAAGGCCCAAGGAAGAAATTGCAGATGAAAAAGTATGTTATAATACAGTTGAATTACATGCCTGGTCGTCCTTAAAACTAGTTAGCCTCTAGCCTCCCTCTTGTGGTAACTTACGTGTATCGAAAAACACTAATTATTTCACTGCCTTAAGAGATATCGCAATGAAAATAACAGTGTTCGAAAGGACATTCTTTGGCCATATTAAAAGTGGAAATGCCCGGTCGCTCAACTGTAGTACCCCAGCAGTCCCTCAAATTTACGACCGGGCATTTTCAGTATCAATCCAGTAACGAGTATTTTATTTGTAACTAGGTTATTCGTTCTTTATAATACTGGGAACAAGTAGACTGAAATAAATCCTTAATTCAGGTGTCAAACTCGAAACCACATTTGTATCAAATTTTTCGTTTTGTAGGGTAAATATTATATACCCTTACATTTTTGTCTTGTTAAAACTGACATATTCACTACAGAGAAATGCCTCTGAAACTATGTATGTATGTATATAAAAACCCCAACCAAGATCTTAAAAAAAAAAAAAACAGAAAACTTTGGTGGACCAATGTTTGGTATGATCCAGCATTTTTTAATATTGCACAATAAAGGTAAAAGGTTTTCAAGCCATCCTCATAATTAAATTATACAATTGCTAATGCGTTTTACAATCCACTATACGCTTCAGGCAAAAAGGTTTTCACATTTATAAACTTATAACTAAGTTAGGTTATTATTAGTTAAAATAACAAAAGACAACTACCCAACAACAAACAAATGAATTTCGCCAGATTATATGCGAACGTACTCGATAAACAAAATTTATTTTGAGCGCGTTCATTTGTTTTCAACACCCAGCAACGGAAAAACAACCGGCCAAAGCAACTAAACGACACACGCCTATACACCTAATTAAATCAATTAATTAATTACTAGTACTAGCGACATGGAGTCTCACCGGACTATTTAAGCCTTGAAAGGGTCGGCCATGGCATAACCACGACCGGCAAGAAAAAAAAACAAGGGATGAACGCACCGGCTACAATGGCACGTACGCGGTAATTTTAAAATAAACCGCCATCGTTTCTTAACTTCTAGAAGAGCTCATGCGATAATGCATATGATTTTTGGAAAAACTCACCTGTAGAATCAATCCACTGGTCGTACAAAACGAATAAAAACAAAGCTTGTAACTGCAACACACTGCAATGGCGTCGCTTCGGCGGAACAGTGAACTTCCTTCAGCGCGCAAACTCAAGATTCGTAAGCCAGCGGATTATATCGCCATCTAGCAATGGTGCAGCAAAGTAAGGTCTCGGATGTAGGCAGAATTCTACACAAATAATTGTGGATATTGATTTTGGAACGGTTGAGGTGATTTTTACAATACTTTCTGTAGAATCACTATTACAGTAATTTATAATGGATTCCAACTATAAATTAAATAATAAACTTGTCGTTGGGTTCACATTTATAGTGCCATCTATGAGCCACAGCATTAAACGTGTCCACTTGTCATTCAAATTTGAAAATATCGCTTGAATTCAAAACGACATGCAGCAACAAGTTGATTTGGCCGTAGCAAAAGTTGATTTGAATGCAATAACTAAGAAATATACTAAAGGTTTGTAGATTTCGCAAAATTTCTGAGCTCTTGAATTGATTGTGGGGGTGATTGTGGTTTTTAGGTGAGCAGAATGTTAACGACATAACCAAAAAATTATCGATCTATAAATTGGAATATGAGCAATTGCAGAGAAAACTGGAAGAATTTAATAGAGAAATGGTTGCTATGGAGGCTAAATATACCGTATGAACTTAAATCTGAGATACCTTGTAAGAAAATCGGCAATAATAAGTGATTTTAGGAAAAGTCTGTTGAAGAATGCAACCTCAATATGAAATTGGCGGCGTCTAAAGCTGGAATTAGCAAATGGGATGCAAAGGTGAAAGAATTTCAGCGCGTTCAAGCAACTTTGGGTAAATTGTTTTATCTTTTACAAATAACTCATAAAAATATTTTAGTAGTTAGCCACTGTCAAAATTTCAAATAGTAATTTGCTAATTATGATTGTTTTAAAACTGAAGTTTAAGTACCTAACACTTTTCTTAATTGTTTGCATTATTTCCAAAATAATACTCACCTATTCAAAGATGCTTTTTTAAGTAATTTTAAATGGCTAAAATGTGGTTACATTTTTATAGACCAAGAAGATGCAACAAGTTCAGAAGAAAGTCTAGAAGATGAAGAAATGGAAACCAATATTTTGAAATCACTTCACGCTCAGAAAGACATAATAAATAATTTCCTTAAGTCAAACACAAAATAAATGACGGGAACAATAAAATTACATGTAATAATCTCATAAATATATTTAATTATATTTTCTTTCTCATATTTTACAAACATAGTATATACAAATAATAATTTTCTTATTAAAATAGCTATAAATAAATGATATTGCAGGAAAAAAGGTTATAAGAACGAGACTAAGGTAAGGTAGTTAGAGGTCCAATATCGATTTTTAGGAGATTCTTCTGTTGTTCTTCGAGAGCTTTCCGTTTCGAGATGATTGTTTGCCTGAGGATTTCATTTTCTGCGTCGAGAGCCTCCATCTTGGCGAAAAGTGCATTTTTTCTTGCCCGAAAGGAACTGGCATGAAGGGCATTTATGTTTACAACACCTGATGTTGGACGCCTATAAAAAAGTAAAATTCTAAATTTCAAGATACATTTTATAATTTTTTTATCTACATTTCTATGTAGTTCTAAATAAACATGTGCATTTTCTTTCAATACAATTTAAATTGTATTATGTAATAACCTCCATGTGAGAGACTTATTTTTACGTTAATACATTACTATCATATCTATAATTGTATTACAATCAAAACTACAAAGTTTTAAACTAAGTAGACCACAATGACATATGCAACCAATTATACCCAGTGTATGGTTTATAATTAACCCGCGTATATTCGGTTGCATACACAACTGTGCCCTCCTTGGTTTGAAATATCATTATTATTTTATTATTGACTTAGGTTAGGGTTCAGAGTGGCTTCACGATATTCAATAATTGCAAAAGTGTTCAGACACGTCAATATGCGATTTTTAACTATAGCATTAAATCAACCTTGAAATTATGCTTCACAATTCTGTCGTTATTGTGAGTTACAGCAGATTTTCTCATTTGAAGGTGAGATTCAAATGTGATTAACTGCAGCAAGCAGACGCAAATAATTTTATCTTACCAGATACAATATTGACTGTACAAACAAATTAGAGGAAATGGGATACGTATTGATATTACTTTATGAGAAAGTCAATATTTTCATATGCAGACTAGTCGTTGATAGAATAGAAATGGCAAAAAATATTTCATCCATTTAAAGTTAAAATTCAAATACAAATTTTATAATTGGAATATCTCGATAAATTCTTTTCTTCTGCAGGGCTAAATAAATATGACAGAATTCAAGAATAGAGTAGAGTTTAGCAAATCTCCCTTCAGAAATAAATCAGTACTGAAAAACTCGAGCTTTATAAAAAGAATTGAAAAATTATTACCAAGCAATGTGATCGCTAGGGTAGTCCAACGACATTCTTTGTAGATTTTTCTTTTGCTGTTCCAAGTGGAGATCCTTGTAATTGCTCTCGATATGACCGACATGGCCCAGTAAATTTTTGGAGATGTCCTCCACAACTGCATCGAATAATTCCTTCTTTATTTGTGCCCCAAGTATATCACTGTACCTCTCCCGACTATAACCACACAAACATTTTAATACATAGGGTATACCTAAAATAATAATGTAGCTACTTGACTACTCTAAGCAAAGCAAAAAATCTAACCGTGAAGAAAGAAAAAAAAAACATAAAAATACCTTTGGAGTTCTAAAAGTTTTCTTTGATGGTTTTTGCATGATTGTGAGGCCGGGACGGGTGCAATATGATTTTAAATAACATATTATTCACCAATCACGACCTAACTTTCGTGCAATAAATTTCGACGGCCTGAGGAACACACCTCTGAAAACTGATCAACAAAGAAACGAAAACGACGTCTGCGAAACACATGTACCCGTTATGTTCGGAAAGAATTTAACAAAGCTAGGGCATTGACACTTCAAAACCTCTCTTCTTTTCTTACATACCTTACGCTCGAGGCTATGTCTCGCATGCTGTTCACGAGCTGCTCTCTAAATTCTGTATTCTGACCGTTGCAATTTTCCGATTTAATTTCCACTTTTATACTGCTGCAATCTTCTGACTTAACCTCCATGTTATCTCATTAATAATGCGACCTAAACCCAACGCTTTGCCGCAATTTTCTGGCACTGGTTTCTCGTTCTTTTCGCGAATTGCCGTTAAGATTCTTCCGTGCTCGCAAACACGTTGGTTTTTTCAAACGGTATTATACGCAAGCATGCGCAAAAGCGTCATTATTAACGGACGCAGTCGGAAGCTCTGATTACGCTATTTGTCCACAGATGGCACACCATCCTACATTTTCCTCAAAGTGTTTTGTTATGTTAATTGAATTTCTCATATATAACGCTGTTATGATTTTTATTAATAAAGTCTTAATAATTTGAGTTAAGACTTTTTTTTATATTAATTAATATTTCTAAAAAAAGGTTACAAACGGGAAGTCATGGTTCGGAGACTGCCTCAATCCTAAAATCGGTAGATGGCAGCATATGTTCAGCTACATATTTGAATGCGAACTGAACAAAAAATAAATACCTTTTTGTAATACCGGTGATAGAAAATCACATTTTTCTTCCAATTATTTTTGATTGGCATGATCCATAAAATTTAGGCAGGACTGGGCATTTTTACTGGTGGACATTAAACCGGATGTTGTAGTCAATTTGTGTTAAACCCATATGGTGATAACGATAAAAGCAATACATAAATTGACACGTTTGGTAACATTCGAATTATATTATCTGCAACAAAATCCACAGTTGACACACGAACAGAATAAATAAATTACGATTTGCAAAGCCGTGCGATCTGCATGCCTGTGTTTATTCCATGCATCAATCAGGTAAAATCCATTTATTTTTAGGTGATAAAATACGCACCGAATACATTTTACGTCAATAACAATTGACCATAAATTTAACCGAAATATGATAAAATACATATTTTACTTTTTACTTTGGCCGCATAATGGTCATATTCAGTCTTTTTAATCTCTAAATTCTCTGTTATTTGCTTGTTGAGGGATAGACACTCGGGCTAATATAGGGGACAATGCGCTATCTGGCGGTGGACTGTATAGTTAGTTGCACTGACGTCACAACATGGCCGCTGCATCTAACGTCAAATGACTTAAACGTTCTGTCAAATATGACCATAAATTCAAAGATACGGGATTTAGATCGGAGATCCAGGTAGTCAAAATATTTTTTTAGATCATCAACTAATCTAGATCATTTAGGTTACCTTTTGGTGTGCCCTTGGATGATATATTCCCGCACGATGATATTCATTCGCATCTGAAGGTAAAGCTATTGATTTTCATATAGGTTATGTTAAAAAATAAGAGTAATTTTTACTGAATTATAGGCCCTGTTTATAAAGGCTTACCAGGATATAACATCGTGCAGTTACTCCATAGGGGATATCACGTCGTAAGTTGTATTTTAAGTGAATTACGTTCCATTTTAATTTATTTTTGCGTGTAGAAAATTGCAAGGTACAGTTTCGCAGAGATTAGAAATTAAGGACGCGGTTGCAGAATGTAAACAAATGCCACCTGTGGTTCCCCCGGGGGCTTTGCTTTGGGTCATCAGGCACTTCCTCGGCTTGCTGCCTGTTGCTCTACTGCCCAATTATACACACGAAAAGTTCTTCAGTTGGCACCACCTGTCACGCTTTTGCAAGAAAACATTCTTGAAGTACTCTGCTGTTGATGTTAATGAGAGGCTGCTAACCGAAAAAATTGCAAAGTAAGTGGATTTGTTATCAGTCAAATGTTTTTTGGTGTTTTACGCACGATGTAGATGGCGCTGCTAGTTACAGATTATTCGTGTTTTACAATCTTCATCCACAAAGTCACCGCGTTTTTTTGCATCTGCAAAAGTGGGTTTGCCATTTGTGTATACTGAAATTTGCCCAACGAGTCACCAATAACCATAAAATATACATGACATATTGAGTAGGTAACAATATGTCGTACAGCACGTACTCGCATGTACTATGTAATTCTTATCAGTTGAAGGTTTAGGCACTAACTCTTGATGGTCCTATACTTGGTTATTTAAGGTACCCCAATCTGTTGCAGACAACTTGTGTATGCATTATCATGTTTTCGTTCTGTTTTCATTCACTCTACTTTTAACTAGAGTTTTATATTTTCAGAGATCTCTTACAATTACCATCCTCGCATCTACTTCTCTTCTCAGTGCTGATAAACTTCATACGTTTGATCACACGACACCAACATTCAAAGAACCGATTGAACAAATTGGCTGCTCTGTACTTGGTCCGATACTTCAGCTCCAGCTTATTCCTTCGTCCGTATGTCCCAGGCAGAACAGCAAAGGTATAACTTTAACATAGTTAACAGAATTTATAGAATAGGGACTTTAATCTTTGTTAAATTCCCCAGATTGATAGACAATTCTTCCCGCTTCTGCTGTATATCGTCATGAGATGGCCGGAGATCGAGACGCTATTCAAGGAGAAATGTAATTTCGGGTTGAGACACGAATACGACATCCCTGAAGAGTTAGTTAACATCAAAGACTTCTACAGGATGATCACGCGGAGATTTGAACACGTCTCAACTCAGACTGACGAGATTCAGGCCGATAGATGCTTGGATACTATATCGGAGGTTTCACGCGAAAATGTTGATTATCTAAAGGATTCAGCAACTCAAACGGATATCGCGGCATTCGCAAAACCGATGAAATGCTGTTGCAGTATCGGCAGTAACTACGAGAGCGATGTACGCCATTCGCAGCTGAGTTTGAATAAGTTGCTCAGTGGTTCATATTGCAAAATTCGCGATGACGGGTCCGAACTAGAGTTAAGCAAACTGTGCCAAACGAACAGTAGTTCTTCTTTATCCAGGAACAGTGGCGATGATGTGTTTAGCAGGCAATCTAGGGATATGGGTTGCAATACTGAATACGAGTTGCCGATACAAAGGAGCAAGATCAGTGTTGTTCCTGAAACGAGGAGGAAGGTTGATCAAACTACAAATACTGTATTCCAGACCACCAGCTCTATTCCTGTTACACCACTTGGTGATTTACATTCGAGAAGACTTAGTGTTGACCAAACCACGAATACTCAAAACCAACGTAGATTTTCCTGGGAACCGAGCTTTATCAATCCAGTTTTAAAAACAACTGTGAACCGTCATTTGATGACATCTGCTCAATTGGTTGGTCCAGACAGAAAAGTCCATCAAGGGACCAATACCGAGTACCAACCTAGGTTCTGTTGGGTAGAACCAAACTTTGATAACCCTCTAAAGGAGTCTGAAGCCTTTTCACCAAGAACTTTTGTAACTGAGAGCGAATACATCTACGATAGTTACGAGAATTCCACCTTAAACCTCTTGAGTCCATCTAGGAAATCTTTGGAGAACAATTCCAAGGATGGTAATCTAGATTTATCTGCGCGAATGTCGAAAGTGGGCTGGACTTATACGCCTCAGAAATCCTCTTCAGGTCTATTGCAGCAGAAACTCGGACTGAAGGAGGAAAATTATACTTTGTATTATAACGATAAGGAGCTATTGGATAAGGAGGATAAGGAGAATTGTTCGAGTGGTAGGAACTCTGCTGGGAGCAAAAGTGATGAAAATATGGGATCTGTAAAGACGAAGAAAAGTGCTTTTAGTATCTCTTCCATAAAGAGTAAGTTGGACTTCTTGAAGGTCTTTACACCCAAGCGTGGAAAGTTGAAGAATTCGAATAGCTACGAACAATTCACAAAGATCAAATACAAGAAGATGCCTCCCACAAAATCAACGACTTTTTAAGGATAACACAGTATTACTCATAGTTTTTTATAAGTTCTATAGTATGTTTGATAACTATTGTATATGTTTATATTTTACAATAAACTTGTGAGAATAAACTAAACTATTTATTTTGTAATTCACTATCCCCCTGGATGAAAATCGTATTTCCACACTCAACACTCGGAATTTATGCGTGCGTCAGATGAAATTCCGCCCCGAACGCCGATTTAACTCAAGATTCAATTTCCAAAATAATACGTTTTCTCCGATAAGATGTGCACTGTTTGTCACCGCTTATTGACTTCGGATGTCATCCGTGGAAATTTACCGACACCGGAAGAAGTCAAAGGACTACCAGGCACGCCCGGGAAGCCCATTTTCCGGACCATACCGTAAAACACAGTCAACGACTCGACTAGCCCGAGATTGCACCATAAATTTAGAAATGTATCGAACCGTATACCCCTCACCCTTCTCGTTATACAACCCCACATTCTTGACAGTATTAGATTATATATTACGAAAGGCATAAGATTGATACAGATTATTTTGCAAGTACCAACCTACATCTTGCTGAACCAACTCAGGGCAGTTCCATGCTTTGCTATGCCAAAGATGGTATATGCAAAGGCATCTGGAGTGGGGTTGGCCAGAGCAAGCTAATAAAAATCAATTGAATTTTATCATATGAACTCTGTGATCTATAAACAACCGTTGCAAGTGTACACTGCCATTATAAAGGGATAGCTGTCGTATCGAGTTTCGGTCGGTTTACCAGTTAATTACTTTGGCTGCGTATCGGGACAATATTAACGAGGTCTCGTCAAAGTCATTATTCGGTGTCCTGTCCCATAACCTGTCCAAACGGTGGACCGTATCAAGCTACCGACGCAGGTTTGACGCTATACTAATATCGGCGACACGCGTATGCAGTAGAACGTGCGCCGACGTGTGACGAGGAACAATGTGTAATGCATCCAAATTTATCTGAGTAAATTATGCACGTGCAGGCAAAAGCGTGATCGATACGTGTGTGGAGTAATTAATGCACAGTACACTGGGCTTTGCCATCGCAGCCAATTAACGAGAAGGGTCTTGTCATCTCTGAACCGTTCGCTAATGTGACAAGAGAGTATTTGTATGCTGTGTGCGACTGCATGCGTGTGCAGGATGTCATATTGGACGCTATTTTACGTGGCTGCTTATTGACAAAATCAGCAACCGTTATGGACAGTTTGCAGCGAAATGTTAAGTGGTTGACTAGTGCTATTTTTGTGAGAAAAATAGGTGGGGACACGTTGGTGGAACGCTTGTGATTGTACTAGAGATGGGCTTATTAGTTCTTTTTAATGAACTAGTTCTTCCGAACTAGTTCACAAAAAGGAACTAGTTCCGAAGAACTACTTTGATCCTGAGACACGTACTACTTCGATGAACGTGTCTTCATGTGTTCTAGCGCGTGTATATCTCGTTCCGAACGAAACTTGGATCTAGTTTGGACAGAATCGGTGTCTGCTCTCCCACTTTTTCTTGAAGAAAAGTTATTTTGTTTTATTTAAGTATATTTTTCTTTTGCAAATAAATAATTGTTTATAATTATATAGAACAAAGAATCGTTATCTTATTTTATTTAGGTATATTTTTTTAAATATTTTTTTAATAAAGCATAAAACAAATATTGCTGCACGTATTTTAACCTTATTTATACTGCAATTTTAACTGGAATTGGGTTTTTATTTATAAATTATAGTACAGCAAATTCTGGCAAAACTACTATTAACAGTGATGGATTCTGTGGTGATGGGGCATATCCATTATCCAATAAGAAACAACTATAGCCTAATTATATTTTTGACATTGACCGCCGATAGATAAAGAAACAACTGGCGGGCGCACCGCTTTGTCACTCGTTTGGTGTCGCCACAACTCCTTCACTGAATGGGATATGTTTCACCAAAGCAGGTCTTTCGAACTAGATAGATATCATGTCCCTCTCTACAGAGCAGACACGCCGCCCAGCACAAGTCGTTCACTGAATGAGATATGTTTTAGCAAAGCATGTCTTTTTCGAACTAGTTCTTTTTATTTTAAAGAACTAGTTCTTTTGTTCTAAGCCGGGAGCCATTCTCTCGGACTAGTTCGTTCACGAACTACCCACCTCTAGATTGTACACAAGATTCGGCACACAAGCATAACCAGAACAATCTTAATGATTTTGTTGGCGAACTTTCTATGCTCAATATAGCGATTCATGCGGACCAACATCAAATTTTCAAAGATTTTCTTACAACTTTTAAAATATATCGAAAAAAGGTGGAGGAACGCCGTTCCATTGCGGTGTATTGCAAAACAGCCCTGAGTGCTTCTATTATTCATGTAACCTATCCAAATATGTTTTATGTTAAAATTGTTTTGTTCAATCCTAAGGATTGTTTTTCAAGTTCTTTTAAAAATTGTTCTGATCTTGGTTTCTCTCAGATTTACCAAATCGGATTGGATACTGGTTTTCAAAACATCATTGCCAGGAGTGCTGAACTCACAGTTTAAGTTTAAACAATAGTGCGTTTGCGTTTAGAATGAAGTGGGTGGAGCAATTTAAACCAATTTTACATAATATCCAGTGTCCGCTTAAAGCTAAATATCTTTCCTTCTGTGGGTCACCCAAAAGATGAATTTTGAAAAATCGGGAGATCAGCGGAAATACGCATTTTGAAGTTCCCTGAATCGATTGCAATGATTTCTGGAAAATGTGTGTAACCTTGGCCGTGAACACGATTGCGCCCAAATGGAACAACGGATCGGGCTGAAATTTGGTATACATATTTAGAATTACCGGGGGACGAAGTGGATTGTTTTTGGTGACAATCTGACAACCGGAAGTGGCAAATGTTACAAACGTTTTCTTATGGGTTTATCCGATTTTGGGCAAACTGATATCAGCTCACCATCCACTGACTTTAAATATGTATGATATTTGCAGAGCAGTGGGATGTACGGTGTGGGAGCTATAAGGGTTTCTAGAAGTAGTTTGATAGAATTCACAGCGTTCGTATCTGTATTGCAAATTGACAGATTGTGACAAACGTCAATGCAACTGACAGGACATTAAATGTCAGGATGACCAATATAATTCTGTCATAGAAACTGACCTTAGATAGCGGGCTCTACACGTTTTAGACACCTCTCAGGTTTTAAACAAAAATATTATTACGGAAGCAATTTATCACAGGTTTCTTATTATGCTACCGCTGGAGGAAAGTTAACTGAAGGCTTCATGAAAGACGATTGATCTAATACAGTCGAACTTTTTGCCAAACAAAAGTAAAAATACTGTAGAAGAATTTTCTAAGGGAATATTTTAACAATAAAAATGAAACATCAAACTACAATAGCTAAAAACAACCCCCCACCCTGAACAATGCTGAGAACTACCGCTTAATCTTAACGGTGATCGTTTCCGCTCTAAAGGCCATTATCCATTATCACCTAAGCGCGCCGCTAAGCCGACAACGGAGGAATCGTTATTATCGGGCAAGTTGTCCCGACACGCCATCCATATCCCTGACAGCTAGCTGGTGCTTCAGCCGCCTTGGGGTGTGCGTGTCAGTGCGTGTGTACCGCGTTCGTATCCTACCCCGATCGCCGGCCTTCCATGACCATACCCCGGCGCATTTCTCAACGTCTTGAGACGCGCTCCACGGATACCGGAAGACGTCGCGGCCCTTGTGGATCGGTCGACGTTATCCCGGTTACGACGCATTTCGCGCGACATTAGGTTTTAATATCGCTTAGTTGTCCTTCGGGACCTTGGGAAGAGCAGGCGAAAATCTAATCTCGTTATATGGCCGTCTTGCGTGCGTACATTATATTGGATGCGTATAAATGCCTCTTGTAAATAAGTATGTACTTACGAATAAGGCAAAGCTGTTTATCTGTAATGTATTTTTCACATAAGCTAAACTGATGACCGAGTTACTATGTTTGGGTTAAGTACCTTTCACAACCACTCAACTGCGTTTCCATTGGTGTTCCTATTGATGTTACTTAACTTAAGTCTGTGTGCTGATGTTTAGCAATACATACCTTGTTCTGCTCTGGTCACATATTACGTACATAACACTGTGTTCTGGTTTTATCATATCAGGCTACTAGCTCACAATGTGTCTCACTGTACATAATTGATTTTTTAAGTCTTATCATGAAGTGGATCGCTTCGACGTTGGTACATATAAAATGAGTAGGACGTTCGTTTCACAACAATAATAATATTTTGTTGGGTGAAAAATATACATACTTCAATGAACAAACAGTTTCTTGACCCAAAAGTATACGTATGTATCGCTTAAAACAGACGTAATTCGTTTCAAGCAGTTCCTTCATACTTAAAATAAGAAAACGTAATACTTGGAACATCAAGAAAATCATATTCTTACTCTGATAATTTTTTATTTTACTTGAACCAACCAAATGATCTTTCTGCGAATATAGAGACAAGTGATATTCTTCACTCAAAGATATTCGTGTTGTATCGAATAAATGTTTCCTACTGTGCAGGGTTGTCGAATAATGCTGAAGATATTATTGTAATAGTTGACTATAACCTATACCCAAGGGGCAAAAGCTACTCGTGCTTACAGAACCAACTTCATGAAAAGCTTTTGCCACGTCCAAGAATAGATGAGAGAATAATCTTAGGCTAGATTAGTAGACATACGTGAAAGCCATACAGGAAGAAACGACTAAAATAAGCACGTTTCATTCATCTATCGAGAATAATTGACGACGACAGTACAACGTAACAATTAAGCTTAACAGTTCGACAAGGGAACTTTCACGGAAACAAGTTTCATATTAATACGAATGCTATATATACCTATATACATAGTACCCTACGTATATCCGGTAGCGTAAAGTTGAGCTGTAAGTTTGACGAAGGATCTTGTACATTAATTAAGGAACACGGCTTCGCATTAGTTCGGTTATTAAGCGGTGTGCGGAGAGAGAGGGGATCTTTCTCCTTTGGGTGACTTCGCCTTACCGAATTTAGGAGTACCCGGCAACTACTGCACTGACTACTACTGCCTTGCCAGACGTGTACATCTTAAATGAGATCTGATGGCGAGAGATGCGATTAATTCAACAAACAGTCTAGCGACGAACATTTCATCATGTCAATGTACATAAGTAGTTTGCCTAATAGTTCCGATAATGATGCATTGCCATCAAATGCAGTAGTACAGTGTTGGGTTTATGCAATATCCCCAACAAAACATGGGGTAAAAACGCTTAACCTGTTGATATCAAGTCATTCTCTTCGTAGCTGGATTATTGTTACGTCCTGAAGATACCTCTTGCAACAGAGTGCGAAACGTTGACTACTTTATCGTCGTTGACGCGGTATTCTCCCGGAAATCTAGAACTTAGTGATTTGGACCGCGGAAGTCTCCAATCTAAATAAAGAAACAATTAGAAAATAGTATTGTTAGGACCTGCAAATTAACAGTCATAGAACCCGAAGGAGACTATCGATTTTACCTGAGAATCTTTCGTCTGCATATATAATAAACACCAAAGGCGTCACATGATATGTTCACAGCACTGCAGTGAATGAATATCGTCCACCAGAGTGTGCCTGGACCTCTGGCGGTACCTTGGAAGCGCAAAGGGTATCGCATGACAAACTGCAGATAAAGTGGGCATTGGAAGGGCGATGTCGGGATCGTCCGTCGTCGGGGCGTCCTATGATGGGACGTCAGTTAGGCGTGCCGTACACGGAGGTTGAGCTTTAGGTAAGCGAATACCTGCTATGTAGGAAAAAATAAAGGAGCAGGGTGGATGGCGGGACACACGCCGTGGCGCCCTCTAGCGCTATTTGCATATATATTACATAAAATCTCATTTTCGTGCAGTCGCCTTTTTTGCACGTTACATGCGGTCGCCCTGTACGTGAGATATAGTAAAGTCGGCGGTAAATTCGTAAATATATATGAATGGGATGCGTGATTTTGGTTCTTTGTTAAATTACAGATTTTCAAGTGCCATTTTTTCCAATTTTTGTATGATTTTCCCGGCGCTTCCGCCGTTTTTTCACGATATTAAAAAAGTTCAAAGGTACGAGCGACTTTTGTGGTTTGACAAATTAAATTAATAGTTTTAAATGCTGTGTCAAATGTTTATTTTTTTTGCAGTTATTCTTTTTGTCAAGCACGTAATTCCTAAATTCATTAGAATCACAGAATTTTCCACATGCTCCATCATCAATTGTACTACATCAAGAATAAGAGTTTAAATATTCAGATGCCGATGATGCAGTTAAGAAATTTAGTATTTTATTTCATCTTTTGCTATTTCTTCACATCATCTTTCCATAATTCTCTTTTCCCTGGTTTGTCTGAAGCATTTTCTAGCACACGTATGGATGACTTATTTAATATATAGCTTACTCACTATCTATTATTAAACGTTTTAATACGTTTGAAAGAAAAGAAGTCTAGAAACGGTGGAAGTTACCATTTCAGGTCTTTAAAAGATACCATCCTGCTTTAGCGATTGAAAAAGGTGATAATACATCTTTGACAAACCAAATTTTTTGGATTAGTACATTAAAATATAAATGTAAAATATCTGGGGTGGGCCTCACCCTACTTTAATAACTTTTGCAATTAATTCTATTTTGTAAAAACACAGCCACAGGATCCAACGTAACGTTAGCTTCTATGACATAATGACATTTGTCATCCTGACATTTAATGTCATGTCATCTCAGTGGCACTGACGTTTGTCAAAATCTGATAATTCGCAACACAGCGACGAAGGCTGTCAAACCGCTTCCATAAAAGCTTATAGCTTCTAAAACATTCATCCCATTGTCCTGTAAATTAGTACACATATTTGAAATCGCTGGAAGATGAGAGTCATAATCTCTTCGACGTTGATAAACAACTCAGAAATATTTTCAACCATATTGAATTGACAAGCCACTAATTATTGCTCTACATAATTCTTATTTACTCTAAAGATCTAAGTTATAATAAAATCAGCCTGGTTTCTGAAAATAATAACCACTTGTTAGTCCACAAACAAATCATTTACAATTTTCTCAGAAAACAAAAACGATGTATATTTACTCATGGCTTAGTTATTCAGCACAAAGACCCAAGAAATAAAACGATCCTCCTCGCAGACGGAATAAAACAAACAACAAATATAAATAAGCGTACTAAATGAACAAATACAACGGGGCAGTTAATTATCTCGCTCGGGGTTGTCGGATAGCACACTAAAGCAATTATCCAGAAGCGTAGAGAGATTTAGTTTTTCCTCTCCCCTTCTCTTCGCTACGCGACTTTTCGAATAAGCGACGTTGGCGCCATCTGACGCAGACTTTCGCAGGTACGACGGCGCCATGGATTCAATCCGTTCAGTCGGCGTAATGGCCTTTGAATAAAGCCGTACAGGCACAACTGACACGCAGCTTCGCTCGTTTATAAGATCTGTTAGGTAATTGGGAGGAGTTAATTAAGAAATGGAGCCGGTGGATCGCTTCCTATACGCCGTTACGCAGAAATACGGCACCAGAAGTTAGTTCATTAGTGGCCTGTTACCTCACATTGCAGTATGTTATGTTAAACGAGAATTATTCAATTAATGTAACCTACTGTAATACCATAGTGTGAACATCGATTTTAAAATGGATCTCTTATAATAACTTAAAATTAGTACAGAAATTGAATAACTTAGATAAAGCTTTATATAAAATTTAAATTTATTCACTAAGGTCGGATTGTCCTGCCGAATGCTTGTTTGTACAGTTTGAGCAATGTGTATCAATATCTAAGGGGGTTAATCTGCTTTCTAGGTATTAGTATGCAGGAAGCAAATCCCAAAATACATATCAACGTGAATATCGTTGCCATTCGCACTGTAATTTAATTATACATACGTACGTGGGACGATATCCCGGTTATATCCTCTGGTTCAGTTCCTATGGGTCTTCCGCTTTCTGCACTGCTATTTCAAATAAACATTACTGTTTTATTGCAGCATATCTAAACTAATGCTCTAATAAAATCGAAAGTTATGTGAATATTGAGGTCATAGCAATATTGTGTGTACGTTAAATAGTGCAAGAAAGTCTACGGTGGTAAATTAACTACTACAGTACAAATCAATACTAGTTATATGTTGTGGGAAATTCCTCATGAACTGAGCTCTCTGATTGTCAGTAACTGGTAGGGCGCAATCCACCCAGACAAGTCTCGTAAGGTCCTTATTTATGATCGTATTATAGAGTCTGGAGCGGCATTAAGACTGCTTCGCCAGTCATAATCCTGCACAGTGGAAATATTTAAGTATGCAGTGACAAATAAATTTAAACTCAATTCCTTAGAATCTGAAAAATTATAGTTTTACCTTCAGGAAGGTAAGAATTTCTGTTTCTCCATTCTCTATATTTTCAAGCTTTACCTATATTTACCACTACAAGAAAACCCGGAAAAAGAGGGTTTCAATGGAAATACGCGGAAACTGTCGGTGTGTCGCATGTTTGTCAACACGATAGCGCCCAAGCGGTACAACAAATCGGACTAAAATGACCTATATTCCACTTAGAATTATCTGGGGAATAACTGGATTGCTTTTAGTGATAATCTGACAACCGGAAGTGGCATATGTTGCATATGTGTACCAATGTATGCATCAATGGGATCAATGAGAGTGGCTGTAGCTTTATGAAATTGTGTTCGTTTGGTTCGTTGAAAGTTTGGTGTTGGCCTTCCCAAATATTTAGAACTAGTCAGCACATCTAATATTGTATTAGATAAGGGAGCAATTGCAATTTTATTTTATTTCGCTTGCGTTTGTTTATTGACTCGGAAGTAGTGCGTAACTGGACAATGCGCTGGTAACAGGGTTGGTAACAAGATGCATACAACATGTCCCTTTTGCTATGGTCATACTAGGCTGTTTTACCAGTTGGCGAGTGAGTTTAGCATCAGCCAACGTTTTTACAGCAATCAGCATGAATGTTAATTCAGGAAATTATGTATTTTTGAAATGTGTTTTATAAATATTACGGCGAGGTAATATTCTCCCAATATATAAAGCGGGCTTTAAGCAATACGGTTGTTAAAATACTGATTGGAATGCAAAATGTGCTGCTTGCAGCATTGGTTGAATCAAGCAGAAAAGCATTACGCATGGCTATAAAGAAGGAAGTTATGACGTTTCAGGTCTGATTGGCGCTGTCGTATTTTCAGTCGGAAAGTTGGATGAGGTATCTTTCGTCAATTATCCTTCGTTGCAAACTTACAGAAAACAGAAAAGATGTGAGGTTTCCAAGATGTGTATTACACAGTGAATGGGATGAAAACATACCCGCAGTTGCCAAATAAGAATCAAGCGTATCGTCCTTTGCTGTCCAGAAAGTCCATGTACGAAAATTGTTCCTTCCTAGAGAGCCAAAGGTAATTTTCCTTACTAAAAAGGTAAAGTCGTTACTTACCTCCTCAAAAACAGCGAGGCAAGTGTCACTTTCAAAAAAGGATTTAAAAAAGCATATTTTGTTTTTAGCAAGAAGTTACAAAGCGACCACTGTGCACAAACTGGAGCCCCTGAAACCGCGCTGCGAGGTGGTACATATTGTCTCCCGAAGTCAAGTCTATAGACGACGTCGCACAAAGTGGATATTGCATTTTGATTTAACTGAACGTGTCGCCACCACTGTATCTTCTTAGAACTACGTTAAACATTTGTTTGATAATAACAACCAGAGGTGTTCAACTGGTTGCCGGGACCCACGGCTTTACGTCTCTACCGAAACACGGCGGGAAGAGGATCTTTACCTGAATTTGCACACAAGATTTTCTAGCAGGGAAACAACACTCTACCACTAGAGTCACTCGTCCACTATTAACCTAAAAATACTAGATACCTTTTAAAAAGATTGCTAATCCTTGTTTAAGGAATGTAACCAGTATTGTGGGTATCTTTTCTGTTTTTATGTTGGGTAACGTCCTTTGAAGACCAACTGATGAATTTTTCATTGCTCCAAAAACACCGGAATTTAATTCCCATCGGACAGTCCGATTTATAATTGAATTACGCACAACTTCAGTCGAATACAAACCCGTCAAAATCCGTTCTTTCTGACTGAAAGATTCAATCATCCGATCAGGGACCAGCGAGCGGTCGCGTCAACGCATCACGGACGCATCACCTGTCGTCGGCGTTTTTGGCGTCCCCAATTAAAAGCCGGCGGGGCTCGTGCTCCGCGAAGCGCGACAACCAACCCCCTGTTACCCTTTAGCCTGCCGTGACGCGCGTCACCGTGAAATCGTCGAAAAATGATGAAATTTCCATCCTGTCGGGCATACTGAATGGGCGAATTCCGTGAGGTCGGCGCGCGATAGAGGGCGCTGCTCGGAGGAAAGAGGCGGAAGCGCGGAAATTATTAAATTACGGAAAGGGATGGAACGTCCTCGTTTTCCTCAGACTATTGTGAGCCCGTTTGATCTTACCTATGGAGATGGGAGATGATCAAAACCGACGAGGTGGCTATTGAGACGAAATTGATTGGTTAAGTTGTGATCTCGGTCAATAAATAATATATCGTGCTGTTTTGCTGAGAGAAAATCAACTGTTTCGCGGGAAGTGTGTTTTCCCTTAAAAATATTGGGCGTTGTTGACTGGAACCACGGGGTAAGAGTGACCTCACTTGACCAAAAATTGAAGTTTTCGACATTTTTACATCAATCTTTATAAAAACCATAAGAAATTCTATTACCTTTTCAAAATTAAAAATAGCAAGCTTTCACTTTTTTACCTACAAGCTTTCTTTTTCAAATCCGTCACTACATAGATATTAAAACAAAACTAACACTAGGTATACAATTTACTGTTCGTAACCAACATTGACTACGAACAAAATTTGAGGAAACACAACGCAATACAACTACTATGACAACAAACAAAACTAGTAAAAATTATCAATAACAAACGAACACCCTCAGCAGAAGTTTTTCGAGCAAGCCGAGAACTTAGTGTGAAAGAAAGACAAAAACTGAGCTACATTCTCCTACTTTATAAAATAAAAAATAACATTTTAAAATTAACATAAAACAGAAAGCAGAAACACCAACACACATGTTTCGAACTACTGCAGCAACAGAAAAGCTGCTAACGTAATCAGTTGAAGAATATAACAAAATCACAGAAAGCACAAATAACAAAACTACTGCAACAAGATAAAAAGTGAAATCCGATCGAAAGACATCTAACAACTATGGCCAAAACTAAATAAACAGAGAGCTATTCACGAAGGCCACAAGAGAGACAAAACCACGTACAATCACATACAAAAAAAATAGTAATACAAAACCCCATTATTATATTTAGCTACAGTGTGTATAACAACAAACTGACAAGACCAGTGCGACGGAGGACATTTTTGAAAATACTACCATCCAATACTTCTACATTATCTTGTCACCTCATATGCATATACATTATCCTATCACTTCTATGTTCGAAAATAATATTATTAAATAAAGATTATTAAATAAAAGTTATTGAATCTATTATGGATTGAATAAATGTTTGAAGACTTTTGTGAGTTTTTAATAACATTTCATCATTTATCAGTTCTCATGTCTCTTGTCAACGTCAGAACTTTTCACTGTCATCACTGTTATCACAGTTGAAAATCAGTCATTATACATTCTCTATTGTTCTAAGTACGAATGCAGCTCAGCACACAATTGTAACGTCCAGACCTTTTAAGTAAAACTCAGGAAAGCTTACAATTGTCGACTGTGTGATACAGCAGGAAACGTGTTGCAATAGTTTACATTTATATGTATAGCAGATAAGAAAAAGTAAATAATTGTAGACAGTGTCTGGGAGAGAAGCATTCTATCGGTCACGTCGAAAGCATTAGAGTGCAACACCCAGACTCAGAATGTCGCGATTGCTTAGTTGCTATAATACGATTTTACGATACGCTTCACTCAACGTACTTAAATTGTTTCACAAAGTTTTTATTCGAGACCACTTTTACATAAAAATAAGTTATCAACAATCTTGGAACATTCGCGAAGAGAGCTTTGAGTCGATCGGTACGAAAGCTTTCAAGGGGGATCACAGTTATAGAGGTAGGCATTTTTTGTGTGTCGTTCGTGAGGCTTTTGGGGGTTGCGGGCAGGCGATATAAAGAAAACTTCGCGCCGCAGACTCGCCCTGTTCCGCGGGGTAAACTTTGCCAGCTAATCCGCTGGCATTAGCCGCCAAGGGACTTCGACGGCAGCAGCGCCTTCCGCGGGAATGCGTGGAAACCGACAACATCGCCCCGACGAAAATTTCCCATCCCCCAAACCGACCAACTACCTCGCGGCGACCGGGTGCCCTTTAATCAAAAACAAAAGAGAAACGAGAAGTGCCCAACAAAGTTTACCCGATTCTGCGGTGGAACGAAGTGACTGAAGTATTGATTTGAGTTGACCAGCAAATATTTCAGATTTATGGGATTAAATGTGCAGATATACAACATTTAGTTTGAATTTTTGATTTAGTATAATTTAAACGTTCATTAAATAAACAAAATAAACAAAAATTGCTTGTACACTGAAAACAGAAGCCGTTCATCAATGTGCATAAAAACCATATCACTGATAATATCTGTAATGTCGTTTGTATATAATACTGAACTGTTAATGACCACTGAAACAATAAAGACACCTATTTAAAATCATAACTGTGTTGTTCCCATTTCAGAAACTCGTAAAATTTTCTGTCAATTTAGCGTGACACGTTTACGTACCGCTCGCGTATAAACAAAATATAAAACGGCCGGTCGTTATTTGTTATGGATACGGTGGACGATCAGCTCCCCTGGCGGCGTCCCCATTACTAAACCGTGCCTACTCAAAAACTCGTAAAACCAAATTCGAAACCTGTCCCGATAAGTAATGCCAGCACAGGATAGTCATATACCCGGAACAGCCTCGTAAATTTACACAAGGCACATGAAAAGCGCCCCCTTTCGCGTATTAGCGCAACGACGACACACACAACGCCGGCAGCAGCAGCTCCCCCTGTCGGAAAAAGTGTGGCCGGCTGTTTACCAGTGTCGTAAGATAAAGCGGGCCCACAGAAGGGCAGTTCCTTCCGCATTTATGGAGCCATTCAGGATCCCCAAAGTGAATGCTATGAACTGAGAGATAAGAGGACCTATAGGCGGACCTCAGTACCGTCGAGGATTCTTCTGCTTGTTATGTGGTTGGCTAGCTCCAGTCTGCTTCGTGGTCGACCAGATTCAATCCTTTATCCACCACATTTAATAGACTTAAAACTGGAGTTAAGGATGACACTAGTTCTTCCGATTTGATGATTTGGATCTATCTTCAATAACAAATAATTTTATCGAAGATTTCGAAGTCGTAGTCCGATGGATAAAGCAGAGACGAGATGGAAGGATGAATATGCCTAGACTGCCCTAGAGATAAATATTAGGTAATGTACATTATGTTTTTACAAATGTGTAATAATCAGATTGGAACATATCATTTTGGCAACGATTTTCAAGTCCCAAATCGTTTGGAAAACGATTCAAGCCTCAAAACGTTTCAAAAACGATATGTATACATACACGTGGTAGTAACTGTAAAGCATTCCAGTACCAGAATCCACGTCTACAGAATCTCACCATGCACGTTTTGTGTAATATGGCGGTAGGGTTAACATGGCAGTATGCCGGGAATGTGAATATAACGCGCGAGGCTCTGGGCGGCCATCAGCCCTGTAAACAGGAATCCCCCAAAACTGCCGAAAAAGAGTTTTTCGTCTGACGGAGAGAAGAGCTTCCAAGGACAGTAGGGACGTGCTGAAGCCGGGGAATTTAATATGCGGCCGCGGGGGCGACAAAAGTGGCACACGCATTCATTGTGTTGTAGAATAGTGGAAGTGGGATGAATTAGCATAGCAGAATTTCCGCAGTCAGATTATTATTAAACTTGAGAATTTGATAGTTGGTCGGCCCGCAGAGTCGGGTGGGGTTATGATTTATATCGAATGCGGTTTGGCATCACTATCCTACGAGAAAATACGAGAGAAAGGGTTAGAATTCACAAATTATGAATATACCGGGGTACCGGGTAAATTTGAGTTTGAATTGTTTGCAGTTGAAAAATGTCAAATGTACATCACAGAAATCAAAATATCTGGTGTAACTCCCACCCTACTTTTCGACTATACTGTTGACACATTTATAAACACTAAACGTATAGAGGATGAAATACCAATTAAACCAATGACGTAAGATAATAATAACTATATTGTGATTATAACACCTGCGAAGTTGTTTATTATTCCACGTTGTTTATTCATTCTTCAATCGCGAGCCGACGATACTGAGCTAACGCGTATGAGTGCAGAATATTTTGGATTTGAACTACAAGAAAAACGAAAAAATATCTTTTGAAATATTGGCGTTCTTCTTCAAGCCTGCTAGTAACCACAATATATTTCATTTCTTGATGCTATGTCTGGGTCTTTAGATTTGCCATTTTGAATTTGGAAACCATGACAAAGATTTAATTTAATTTTTAATCATCTAAATTAACCAACACGATGAAATTTTCTTGTATTGAAAGAAAAAGTTATTGAATCTATTGTGGATTGAATACATTTTTGAAGACTTTTGTGAGTTTTTAATAACATTTCAAGATTTTTCACTTTTTATGTATCTTGCCAACGTCAGAACTTTTCACAGTCATCACTGTTATCACAGTTGAAAACCAGTCATTATACATTTAACGGACATACATACACACATTCATTTTCCACAAATCATTGCAATGGATTCAGGGAACCTCAAAACGCGCATTTTCGTAGAAATCTGAAAAAAAAATCCGTCGATTACAATACATTCCTTCTAGGGAATAGTCGGAAAGTAAAAATATAACTAAGAAGAACAATAGGTTTGGGTTTATTGCTGCCATAAACAAAAACTGTCCTGAAATTTTCTGTTCTCCGGATTTTCTGTAGCATAATGTGAGTTACATATACATACATTCATCTGAAGTTTGACAATGTAGCTTACAGTCGATTTCCCAAAAAAATATTGTTATACTAATACTTTTTAATATGTTTACAGGAAAAGAAGTCCATAAACGGTGATATTTGCTGCGGGACTGTTTCAGATCTTTACAATGATAAAAGACAACAATACGTCTTCTTCGATAAACCACAATTTTTAATGGATAAATTCGGAAATAAATAAAAATAGTGCTGGCTTATTATGCACCCAATATCGTCTCACATTTGTCGTCTATTAGGTAAGGTTCATCTAAAACTTAATTTCAGGAATTCAGCAGAATATTGGCCCTTTCACACAGAGCAATATTGCCAGTAGCCATAGGTGAAGCATCAAGTGTGTATCTGCTTCAA
The DNA here is from genome assembly GCA_963971325.1 of Aphodius granarius. Lineage (NCBI taxonomy): Eukaryota > Metazoa > Arthropoda > Insecta > Coleoptera > Scarabaeidae > Aphodius > Aphodius granarius. The sequence goes on along the minus strand of OZ020222.1, from coordinate 9,040,745 downwards.
ACTGAGGTTTCAAACCCGACTCTCCACTTGACATGCTAACCGCAATAGTCCTTGCAACAAACAGAGCTCACAGAGACAGTAGGTTCAGTTCTAATTGCCTCAGGACTCGACGTCCAAGCGCCATCTAGCAGGTTGCATGCGAAACTGTCGAATGGGACGGCAAATTGGCTGTTTCCGACCCAATGCCCGCAATTGGGCACAAATATAAAGGACGAATACAAGAGTTTTATCGCATTTTAATTATAAAACTATTGTTTCTGCTAGAAGATGTATATTTCTTGGTAATGTTTGTAATCTTTGATGGATTTTAATGTTTTTTAGGAAATTATATGAAAATTCTTCGATACTACTGCGGAATATTTATAAAAAGAAGCTAAAAGAAGTACAATTAAGGGAAGAATGTTGCCCACGACCGCATGCGAACAATTTTCAGAGCGATTTGTCGACACTGACCCTGATTGATTCCATCAAATCAGTAGACAATTTGCGATAATGGGCAGCACCGATTTTACCCGATCTATATAACGACGCAATTTCGCTCGCAGCACGCCACCCCGTACAAACAAACCCTCCATACCCGGCCAGAAATTGAAAGTGAATTAAGACCGATTTATTTTTATTTTCTTCTACCCGCATTCGGGGTTACAACGATTTGAGGGGTTGATTGTGAGAAAAAAGAACGTATTTGTTTATTTTTTTATCCTGGTAATATTCCAGGTATTAGTATTTCTTTGGACTGTTGGTGGAGTAGATGGATTCCAAAACTATCGGAAATGCTGGGCAGTTCCTTTTCTTTCATAAGAAGTTGTGTTTGGATTCGTCAAATTCTAATAATAGTTAAACGCAACTGTTACAAAAAAAATTATTCATCATTCATTTTGTTATACAGTCTTGCTTTTTCATTAACTTTCTGGAGTTTCTCCTCATTTCACTTTTCTTATTATTTCCCATGTCATATTTCTCCGCTTCCAAATCCGAATCGACACATTTCCTCCGCGATAGAAACAGAAAAACAAACAATCAATCGCCTACAATCGCGAATAAATCTCACCGATAATCAAATCATAAGCCCGGAAGGGTCGATGAAAAAAGGCCAGAGCACGCTGAAACCAATCCAAATAATGCCGGGCAACGGGCTCCAAATTCCTGGGCCACTAGGGTAGTAGTAGTAGTAGGGGTTGGTAGAAATAGCCGCTCGTTATTAATGAATCAAGTTGCCGGCGATCATTAATATATCCCTTGGGGAGGATCCGAAAAAATACGTTGACAAGGGGGAAGGCCCGCCCCACGAGCCCCTTCATTTCTTACCATCACCGCCTAAGAAGACCCTACAGAGACGAAAAGGTCACCCTGGGGTTAATCAGTCAGCGTTCGTCAATAGGCACCATCCATCCAGTGGCGTGCTGAGTCTCAAAAGTTTGTTTTTTTTTTCGAAAATACGAAATACAGTTGTCCGATTCAATTATGAAATTCATCTTTTTATGCTTTTAATTTTGCTAAATATTTCTTGAATTTGTTTTCAATGTTATCTGAGCAAATTTTGAAAAATGTTATGGAAAATTTTTACACGCTTGAACACAAGGCTGATCTCGTCCTGAAGGAGAGTATTTTGTCCTCCAACCTACAGTTAAACACGCGCCAACAATTGGAGTGCAACTGATTTAACTAACCACAAGGATGTATAAGGTATGAACTACGTGAAATAGAGAAATAAAAGTCATGTTGTACTGAAACATAACTATATTGAACAACCATAAAAATATGCAAATAAATACCGGAAAATAAACACTAAAGTTAATTAAACATTGACCTAAGATCGAGGATCTTGTTGCACATCCGCTGCCTTACCAATCATGCAATAATCATTAAATTACTGTATGTTTGGCAAATCGTCGGCGTAAAGTGTAACCTCCTAAGTCCGTTTTCAACCATTCGAAAGCATTGGCGGTATTACACTATTCTGTTATCAAATCAAGTTGTTACCTAAGATGATATGGTCGTTTTGTAACTTTTTTTTTAGCTCTCCTGTAAAACTAGTCAAAATGGACATAGCTGGAGAACACTAACACCCAGGCTGAAGAAACGTCAACAATGTGATGTATTGTTGACGAGGGTTGCCGTTTTCTACTTTTCGACTCCTAGAAGGAAAGTATTGTAATCGACGGAAAAACAAAATTTGAGATTTTAGCGGAAATACGCGTTTTGGGGTCCCCTGAATCGATTGCAATGATTTTTGGAAAATGTATGTATGTATGTGTGTATGTCCGTGAACACGATAGCGCCTAGACGGAACAACGGATCGGGCTGAAATTTGGTATACATATTTAGAATCACCAGGGGACAAACTGGATTGTTTTTGGTGACAATTTGATAACCAGAAGTGGCAAATGTCACATACGTTTTCTTAGGTATTCATCCGATTTTGACCAAACTGACATCATCTCATTCTGCAGTGACATTAAATATGTATACAAATTTACAGATCAATGGGATGAGCGGTTTAGGCACTATAAGAGTTTATACCTATCGGGCGCCTTCGGTTTGTGACGTAATGAAGGGCTCACGGATGGCTCACTGTATGTGTCAGCATTTATGCAGCCACATGTTTTCGGCTCGCGATCGAAGAATAAATAAACATCTCGCAGAAAAATACAGATACGTGACAGTATAATATTATGGTTATTTGTATCGAAAGGTGCCTTGTGTTATGATCGAATAGTAGTATAATTATCTTACGGACATTCGTTTAAATGTCAACATTGTAGTCGGAAAGTTGGGTGAGGGCCACCCAACTTTCCGATATTTAACATTTTCATGCCAGGAATAATTTTTTATGCAAGAAGCAAAGTAATAATAAAATATTGTAATGTAGTGTTGTGAATGTCTTTCTTGTACGCCACTGATTTTTTGACCTGTCGACACAGTCCTTATTTCTTTCTTCGTTGAAGAAACAAAAACAGTCTTTGCGAAGAGGCCTGCTCGGAGACGGATGGTCGCCTGGGTGGGGAGAGAAGAACGCGAAGAAAGAAAAAATGGCGGAACACGCATCGCGTCCCCGCCTCCATCTGGCGGCAGGAAATGGGATTACCTTTCGGGGGTGGAATTTACGGCACGCCCGCCGAATTACAATCGCCTATTTTATTGCCATTAGGATCGCGCCGGCATATAATCGAAATAAAACTAAATAATGGGCGACTAATAAATTTCGCTTGCTCGCGGGTAGAATTGTTGTTCGTTGCTGAGGACGACTCCAGAAGCGCTTCGGCCGTATAATATATATAAAAGGATTTTACCTTTACAACCGGCCTACTAAGTACTACAAATTTAGTGCGTTAATGTTAATTATCTGTCTGGTATATTTGTTATTTGGGATTTGGGCCAGTGATAATGGGTGTACGGGCTTTTGTTTGCTGTTCATTAGTAAGAGATTAGAACAGAGGAAATTATACTCGTGATTTTGAATGCTCGTTAATAATGCAATCAAGTTTTCTTGTTTTGTTGTTATTCTTCGTTTGATGATCATGCGTTAACGTTTTGTCCATGATTTTAAGTCTTTCAAACGAAGAAAGCAATATTTTCCGGAATATTTTGATATGAATTTACTATTTTTCTCTACCAGAAAACTTTAAAAAATATGTTTTGTGCACCACATTATATGTCAGGATAAATCTGAACAAACCCCTTCATATTTTCAGTTGCAAAGAAACGCAACCTTAAGAACATAAGAACCAACCTGTGACTTTGTTTGTTATTTTTTTCATAAAATTTGTGGTTATCATTTTATAAATTTGAACAAAGTTTTACGTTACTAACGATATATCTTATCATAACCGTGTGAAACTTAAGCACCTGCAATCAGCAGTTCAACAAATAACAACTGAAACTCGGAAGACGCGATAACCAGTCCGTAGGATCCATAAATAATAAACCACTTAATTGGCCGTGGTAACCTCAAAGCCAATATTTATTTTAATTCGAAATTAATTGATATCGGGTTGCCGCCGCGCCATCTGCCCGGCGGACTTTTTAACGCTCGTGCCTCTGTATAATTTACAACAAAATCGACCGGTATACGTTCTATAAGCCGGCTAAGTAAGTAACTAAGTAGCCTCCAAAGTCTCATTCGCTTCGAAATTAACAGAAAATATCATTGCGCGGAACTTTGCTCGTAATGGTGGCCGCTGAATAATTTAGAGTTGTAGGGTGCTGTGGTAGAAATGGAAACCAATCTAACCCCACTCCCCTTTCCTCGGCAAACTTTGCGTGTAATTACCCAGAGCAACTTTGACTTTCTTACTCTTCGGCGTTCGGTAAATTTCTCTTTGTGGTTTGCGAAGCTTCTACATACGTATAATAGTTGTGCAACTGGTGGTGTTACTTTTCGTTAGTACTATGCGAAAAGCTAACTTCTTTTCCTATGGGTAAACGGTCATATTTCTGCAACAATACACATAAATTTAAAGTTACAGGAACGTAAATGAGTTACAGGTGTAGGACTGTAAAATTTTACAGCGCTAGGACTGTATTTTTACCAGTTTTTATCAGTTGTAGTTGCATGTATGATACTCGGGAGTTATGACGCTCCAAAGTAGGTTAAAATTGTAAGAAAAGTCCGTTATCATCATTGCGATCTGCCTTCAAACCCAAGGAATTGTTTATCCTTTTTGTACATATTACGAACATCTGAATTACATTATTCTCCTTTTTACATGTTGATGCGGTGCAGACGTAAAGAAAGGAAATGTTATTGAGGGAGGCAAAGGAACATTCTGTTCGTTTCGCTTATCCAATCAAGTGTTCAGTTGCCTTGCCGATATGTTAGCTCAAAGATCAATCGGAGAAAACCAGAGCTCCCCTATCGCGTCTCTTTAAGCAAATGGATGGCGGCAGTTAACCTTGTCAACTCGGCCGCTTTTGCAGTCACCTCAACCCCCTTGAACAAACACACTCGCCCCAGGACCAAAATTTGCTTTCAGACTTCTTCGGGTCGCATGGTAACCGACGATGTTCGAATACGTCACTGCTATATAATTTATTTCTGACAATTTACACTGTATACCTTTGATTAACTAGGTCATTAGTAATTTATTAATCGTTTGAGTAACGTATTTACAACAAGAAGTTATTAGGCGTAAAGTATTTCTTGTAGAAGAAGTGTTAGCCTATCATGGCAAAGACTGCACACGCACGATGCGTTTGCATTGTGAATGCTATTTAATTTTTGACGAAAAATAACTTAATATATCTTTAATTCTACAATACTGATATGGTAGTTCTTCTGGGAGACAGTTGGAATTTTCTAATAAGCCGTTTATATCTGTGCCGTGAGCAAGATAAACGACTTTAGGAAGCTCCCGGTGGCCAATTCACTTAATTTTAATGCAAGTCGCTTGCCGCCTGCCGTCGACGCTCAGAACTAAACGGATATAGCAATTGGAGCTTACGTCTATTACAGCGAAATAAGGCCCTTCCGGTCGTCCTCGAAGTTCCATTCTTTTTGCCTTAGTTCATTTCTTTTCATGCGACGGCTGGAAAACTGAATTGAGAAAATGCAGAACCCCAACCGAAGAAGATTTTATAGGAGAGATGAAAAATGCTTATTGCAGAGGAGTCCTCTTGCATTTATTTAAGGGTAATAGATTTAGGATTTTGATAAAAAATATCATCCTATTATGTACATAGTTCTTAAATGTGGACGAATGATAATTATAATGGAGATATCGTTTCTAAAAAGATCGCCATTTAGGAAAGTATGATTGTGTTAAATCATTCTGTTTGTTCGAGCACTAAAAAGTAGTTTAAAATTAATTTGATAGGATCCAGGATCCAGATAAGTGAGAGAAACGGTTTAGGCGCTATAAGAGTTTATAAACGCAGTTTGGCAGAATTCTACCCGGTCTTCGTCGCTGTGATTCGAATTGTCAGATTTTGACAGAAGTCAGTGCCACTGACATGACATGACATTAAATGTTAATAAAGAAATGTCATAGAAACGGACGTTATAGTCTAAGATCCCGATCTAGATCGACCTTCCCTCATCCTTTTTCCTAATCAAATCTATATTTCATACAATGTAAGGTATAAATGAACACAATGTCCTAGGGTTGTCGCCCCATATCCTGGCAAGGCTATTTTTAATTAACCATTATTTAAGGTAAATTGGTACTAGTAATTTACCCTCATCGTTTTACCTAATCAATTGTATACCAAAATGTAGGTTGCTTTGTTGCAAACATCGTGGGGTAGGGTTGCCTTTGCAAAAGTTGGCATATCTTAGGGTTGTCGCGATTTTAAATATGAATAGGTGAGTAAAAGGGTACGTTCACATGACAAGCGCCTAGCGCGCGTTTACACTATCGCTGTGCTATCGCCTACTATTACGACAGACAATGAAGTAGAATAGCAGTTACCTTCGCACTTACCAGTTATCAATATTAGTTTGGCGTTTTTTGTAAGTCTTTGGCTCTCGATTGGTACCAAATTTTTCAAGAAAAAGAATGACCGGAACTATGAAAAAAAAAATACCTTAAATAATATTTAATTAAAAATAGCCTTGCCAGGATATAGGGCGGCAACCCTAGGACATTGTGTTCACTTATACATTATATTATATAAAAAATAGATTTGATTAGAAAAAAGGATGAGGGAAGGTCGATCTAGGTCCGGATCTTGTACTATTAGGTAGGGTCCAGATTATATGATAGCCACGACCACGATAGCCCGTAAAAGTCTTCAGATACTTCATTGTACCAACGATGTAGTCGGAAAGTTGGGTGAGGGCCACCCCAGATATTTTTACTTTCCGACTAGTACCCTAGAAGGAAAGTAAATATCGAGATTTCAGTGGAAATACGAGTTTTGGGGTCCCCTCTCCCCTGAACCGATTGCTGTAATAGCTGTATACCTGTCACAGGTGTTATCAGTGTACGAATATAACAGGGAAGTATTAGTACCGAAATATATATAGGTTTGCGTTTCATGATTAACTTGAAGGAAATGAGGAATGCAGGTAAAGTTTTACCACTTTGTTATCACTATTTTATCCTTCAGGATAACCGCGGTCGTAACCCAGTTCTCCCCATTTCAGAATTACAAAGGGCGCCACAATGAATTAACGTTTGCATTAAATATAATTACGGTACTACGTCGGGACACAGACTTTATTTAAACTTAAACCCTAACCGTGATGTCGTGGTAGCGGTACGGTAGGCAGTAAAGTGTTCAACTTCCGGACACCTAGCGGAGTATCCCCGAACCCCCTCAGGTCGTGCACTCTACCCCGTTCATTAACTGTTTTGTAGCCGCACCAATTATAAAAGTGGAACTTTGAGACCACCCACTTGCTAGTTTTCAAGCTCTATGCAGATGAATAGAAAACCGACAACTCGCTAATTAGTTCTTGAAAAATTAACACCGCGACGAGACTGAAATGCAGAAATTATAGAGGGAATTATTTCCTTTACACGCAGAAATAAAACTATAAAAATAGCCTTTTCCTAGGGTATGCACCTATTACTATTCCTTAAATATACAATATTCAAGTAATTATTTCCCGATACTTAAAACCCGAATTGAAAAATAACGCACTGGAACGGAACAACATGCCATCAAAAGGCGATCAGTTCCACATAGGAGATTATAGAATCGAGGACATGACGTGGAATGTGGAACCGATCGGCGAAGGCCTTGTTTAACAAAATAAGTGCTCAATCAATCAAGTCCCTCCTTGGTCCAAGCTAGACGTCTCCTGGGAGGGTAGTTTTTCGACCTCTCCCGGAACAACTGCTGCCCGCTTTGTCCATCGTACGCAAAATGCGACATGGTGGCAATCGATCTGACAGGGGATTGCCTCGTTTGTAAATCTGGATATTCGCTTTATACTGAAGCACTGATTGACGCATTGTGCGAGACGAACTCTGCAATTGGTGATTGGCTTTGTCAAAAAAAGAGGTGCGTCAAATAGTGCTTTTTTTGTATTGTGTGATTAGTTTTTTTAAACCAGGTGGGTACTGCACGATAGCGGTACTGAAGGATTTTACTACTATTTTTAACTGTGCTTTGCCATTCAATTTCTGCGAAGTGGATTGTTTTTCTTTACAATGTGACAAACGGCAAATCTGGCAAATGTTACATACATTTTCTTGGGGATTTATCCGATTTTGAACACACTGATATCAGCTCATTCTGCAGTGACTTTAAATATATGTATACTAATTTACAGATCAATAGGATGAGCGGTTGAGCTATAACCGTTTATAGAAGCAGCTTGATAGCATTCACAACCTTAGTCGCTGTGCTTACGAATTGGCAGATTTTGACAAACGTCAGTGGCCAGTGACATGACATGACATTGTGTTCTTCTATGACTGACGTTTGGTTGAGTAATAGTAAAGAGATTGAATAATACTTTACTGTTTAGACACATGTTGTCGAACGTTGGGTGGAGGCCACTCCGGATACTTTTGTTTTGTTAATTAAAAAAAGCAGTATAAATTAATAAAAAGTAATTCCTGCATAGTTGCATTAAAATGAGTTTGAACCAAATTTCAATGCTTTATCATATTATTATTTTTTCGTACCTATGCCGTTGCCCTGTATAACTTGGTATATAAATAGTTTTGACTCCTTTGTTGTGCTTTGATCTGTTCTCTAACGAAGAAACCTTATTTCGGCTATTTTCCTTATTTTGTCAATTTTTCATATTTTGTCTCTGAAAATTACTGTCTTGTGCTTTTGACAAAGTTACTTATTAATGAGAAAGGAATGAAACAAAGAAATGTAGACAATAAAGGTCCGATTTATTAATATTCAAACGATCGATTCAAACTTTACTTATAGGTAGAGTGATAAATGGCAGAACGGTCTATAGCTTCATAATTAATTAATGTTCAAAACTAGTTGAAATTCCACTAATTTACGGCGGCTTACACGTGTGTCCTTTCTCTGGACCTTATGACCAGATTTGGTAGTTTTATCTAGCTGCGACTTTACCCTACAGTCTTACTTCAACTACGCTTTGATTAATTAAATTAAATTAATTCTCCAACAATTCTTAAAACAATAAATCCTTCACAAATAATCATAACCTGAATGCCCTTTAATTATTATACTTTTATTTTTTGCAATCGGCGGAAAATATCAGAATTAATCGGATATACACGTTTTAAGTTCCCCTGAATCGATTGCAATGATTTCTGGAAAATGTCTGTGTGTCTATACGTGTGTATAACTTTTAACACGATAGCGCCAAAACGGTACAACGGATTAGGAAGTAGTTTTGTGCACATATTTAGAATTACCTTGGGACGAACTGGATTGTTTTTGGTGACAACCTGACAAATAGAAGTGCCAAATGCATTTTCTATGGGATTCGACCGATCTTGATCAAGCAGCTCATCCTCTAAATAATTATACCAATTTACAGATCAATGGGATGAGCGGTTTAGGCGTTTAACAGAATCCACAGCCATTCGTGGTTGCGACGGTAGCAAGTTGGCAAATTTTGATAAATGTCAGTGGCCACTGACAGAACATTACATGCTAGTGGTCACTGATGTTCTATGACTGACATTAGGTTGGGATTCAGAGTGGCTGAGGCTTTACGAAATTAAACTATTACAGAAATTTTAGATACTTCAATATGTCAACGAGGTGGTCAGAAAGTTGTGTGAGGCCAACACAGATATTTACCACATTAACATAATAAATAAAATATGAAATATGCTACTTTCTTGCTAGGCTTCATTGTTCTTTAATAATCTGTATGTTCATCTCAATCACTAAGCAATTGAATCAACAATTGTCCTTTAGAAAGCCCCAAAACCATAAACGAAAACGACCGGAAATAATTTCATAAGGATACCGGATTTTACGACACCATGAGCAGATCGAAGGGCGACCTCATGTCCGTACACAGCGAATTTCCCCGACCCCCATTCGGCTCTTGTTTTTTAATATGAGCCGTGGCAGTAAAACCGTTTCTGGGAAACGGAAAACGCGACCAGTGGCGGGCGCGTACTCCCACCCGCGTCACGCGAAAAAAGACAATAGGACGAGCATCATAAAATCGCAGAGACTATATCGTCTCCGTAAAACAGACGCAATAAAGCGGGTATATAGGGCGGATTCAAAAGGCGCACTCCGCGAAGCATATTCCGAGCAAAAGTTTCGATGGAATTGTTTGGGAAAAATTACCGGGGTCGGCGCAGAGGGGAGGAGATACGTAAATAGTTGTATCCTCCTTGCTTCCTCGTATGTCTGTTGGCGCTTATAAAGAATTTAAATGCAAACGCCGATATCCGGAACTTTTGTAATACTAGGGAGGGACAAAGTTCGACGACTGTTTTGGACAGTGTATTACCCCAGAATTGATGGTATTCAAATAGCTGCGTATTCGGGTTTTATGTGGTAGAAGTTTTGTCGTAATGCTGAAATGGCTTCTTATAATATCAGTTTGATAGAATCTTATTGTTCGGTCTTCAGATACAGAACAAGTCAAAAGTTGTCACACATAGATACATACATACATACATACATTTTCCAAAAATCATTGCAATCGATTCAGGGGACCCCAAAACGCGTATTTCCACTGAAATTCCGAAAAAAAAAATTCCGTCGATTACAATACTTAAAAATACTTAAAAATTGCAAAAAAAAATTCAATACCTTAAATTTTGAATTTTTGAATCGATATCTCAATAACGATGAACGATAGGTACAAAATGTATAGAACTTAAATTGTAGAGCGTAAAAAAGACAACAAAAAAGCATTTCTTTGAAATTATCGTAACTCAACGGAAAACCGAGTTGTTGGAAAAAAACAATAGGCTTTTCTTTTTTAAGCTTTTCTAGGCACCCCCAGGTCATATAAAAATTTAGCTTTCTCGGTTTATTTGCATTTCTAACTCATTTATTCCGACGTAGGGAAAATTTCGGCCTGAAGGGACACACGTTCAGGAAATTCCTGAAAGCTTGGACTATTGGGGCGAAATCTTGAGGAAATTCCGCTCGTGTGTGGGAGTTATATAAGTATCTTTACGAGAACATGGAGTAAAATATACAGTGTATAAAGTGAATAACTTTTCAATGCTTCTTCTATTCATCGATTGACACGTTCAATCAATTCTCAACACACACACAAAACACAGTACAGCCCATAATTTAATTCTGGTGACCCAGTTCCGTGCGAGACCCGCAGTAGGGCGACGTCAAGAGTGCAAAAGAGTTCTTGCTCTCGAGGTTCGCGTAACGACCCCTTGTCCTTAAAGTGGGAAAACCGAAGAGGTCGCTACCGCTGCTCTCGGTCCGCCACTACCGATCGAAAGAATGATCTCCGCTATACCAAGACTGTACAGAAGCGACGAGAACTTTCTCACTTGAACTAAAATAAACAACAGAGCGTCATCTTGTTTATCCACTGCGATGGGCTCCAGCGGCTATAGTAGTTGTTGCGACGATCCTTGCTTGCGGTTGCTTGTCGATAAAAAAAAAAACAACGAAATGGGATGAGTAAGAGGAGGTTTCTGGACTCTCCAGAATGCGGCTTTATTACGGTGGATGAACAAGGGAATGCTGGTAGCAAGTTTAAACTCAAGACTTTATCATGCATTTTGTATGTTCAGACGGTAAATATTTCCATCCAAAGGATCATAAAAATATTTCCCTCGTTCATGAAAAGTGTTCGTAGCATTTTACCGTAATGTAATAAATAATTAGTTACAAATAAACACGGACCAGACTGCGTTTTACGAACCATCTACGTTACAATATCAATGCCGGATCTCAATATCAATGTTTGCACGGACAGAAGTCAGTTTATTTTCAGAATTTAAAATCAGCCCTATACAATTCACAATTCTAAAAGTACCGTTAGCAAATTGCGGGCCGGTCAGGGGACTTTACGTAAGCCGTAAGCCGCGAAGCTACTGAGCTTTCCTGTGCCATAACAAGTTCCAACTTTCTGTCAACAGAAACCGTCGTGTCATAGGCGAACAAAGCCGGCCCCAACTGATCATAAATCTAGCTATAGTGGCCGACCCACCCCAACACTAGAACCATAAAGAAGATTGTCGTCTCCCCTGATAACTGTTTCCACTTGGAGACGATGTTCCAGTTGAACTACCGAACCGGATATTCTACGTTACCGAACGATTTAATTTATTGATCTGGAGTTTTTTCTGTTGATGCCACATCGATTTTGAGTAATCCAATAGTTTTATAGGTTTAGAGAGTTTAGGAATTGATATTCTTTTAGAAAAGTAACATCTCGATTAACTTAAATGGCAGTAGAAAGCAAACTGGATGGACTAATGTCTAGACTAGATGCTGAACGTTGATTAAATTGTTCTAAAATCCAAACTAAAATAATCTTTGTCTTATAAAATAACGCTCTGTGTAATATTTGTCTAATAATAATCGTTACTATTATCGTCTATTTTTGAGGTATTGTTGTGCTTTGTATACAATTGTGTCTCACTTAACTGGTTGTCTTGCAAAGTGTTCTTTTCAGGCCTCCATAGAGATGCAAAAAAAGATTTTTTATGGTGTAGCATAAAACATTTTATTAAGAATGCAGTCTTGCTTTGCAATGAAATATCATCGAACTTTTTCCATTGTGAAACCGAACCTTCAGCAATCCATCAAGTGGCTCCACCAAGTGATCGAACGACCATTTAAATTGGCTGCGCGACGAGCTTTGGTAGGCGGTCGCGTCACCGCTCCCTCATTTGTAACGCGATCCGTGAAATTGTCTGTTTAATCGCCCGCTATTATTTCCGATGGAACGCTTTATTAAGCGTTAATTTTCGTAGAGCGTTTCATTGTGTCCGCTGAGCTTGTTAACGTTTCCTCTCTCGAAGGCTATGGATCGTTAGCGGTAATGTCCTTGTTATCGAATGATTTCATGTCGTTGTTCTCTTTTTTTTTCGTTAAGCACGTCGCACGCATTAGATCTGATATTTTGATCGATTTTCACTTTGTAGCGCGAACGATTCAATAATCATAAACGTTCATTGTTATCGGACGTGACCGTCGTAGATTTTTATATCGAGATGCGTTATTCGTTACGCAACTCCTTCGGATGTTAAGTTATGTTTATGACCGAGTTACCGTTCTTTTTATGTAAAGAGAATGGCGCAGGACCATATTTTGTTGGTAATGGGCTTTTCAGATGCCCCTAGTATATTTTTTGTTATCCACTTCTGCGGCAAGTGTTATTTGTGTTTTATAAGTATAGGGCCTACTTCACCAGTGTATAAGGTGAGATACTCTTTTATGCTGTTATTGTCGAGATATGTTGTAGTTTGATGTTCTTTGAGTATTACAAAAGGAATTATTTTTGTTCATTGAGGACTATGATATGTATATACATTATGCATAACTACATATATTCTAAAATATATGATTTAAGTATTTAGCAACAAATTAAAATTGTTTAAAGTATCTTCTTTGAACAAAAATTGTGTGATTTTAAACATTGGCGGTAAACGTGATTGCAAAGCGCTAACCAAATGGAAAATCTCGGCACCTTTGACGTGAGTTTCCTCACAGGAAAATACGCATTCTCCGAGAAAATGACAATCTCGCCCTTATCCAGCCTGATACACGCAATTTACCCACCCCAGTGCGTGGTCGCCCCGTCTTTCGCGGTTCTTTATGTACGCTTTCATCCCCCGTATGCTAGCTAGCATCTCCCGGCCCCGTTGTTGTCTTCGCGAACTTGGTGAAAATGGGATGAGCCGATAGGGTGGATTTTATGGTGGTGGGGGGATAAATGGGATAGGGGAATCGCTCTGCCGCTAAACGACTCGATAAAATTAATGGAGCAACAATTTCGAACGGATTGATATAAGGCGAAAGGGGTGCGGCGGGGTGGTGGCCGGAGCTCGTAAAGATCTCCCTTTTTTAATAAGTTTTCGCCGGGCGGTCTGTCGAAACGAAAAAGTGGCGAAACTCTTTCGCTGTTCGGCTTGATTAAGGCACTGAAAATATTGGGTTTATCGTCAGTTGGCCGCACTCAATGTTGATTCTAAATCCGAAATTACCCCCATAAACACTCCGGCGAATTTCTTTCCTCTAAGTGTGGATCGAAAATGATCGGATATAAGTGTAGAACGTTTTTTTTTTATCAATACAGTGATTATGATGATGATATTGAGAAAGAAAGTTAGACAAGCAAACTTACATGAGAAAAAGTCTTACAGCTTTTAATTGTCAAAATAATGTTTCGTACATTGCGCTCAACTGTATATGTGTAATGGAGATCGGCACAAATAAAGCAGCCCTTTTACAGTAAATCTTACAGCTGTCTGGCCTATGCTATAAGCATGTGTGGCGCCAGTGCTCATGCAGAGTCCCAAAGCAACAGAAGGAATGTCCTCGAATAATCAGTACAACAGTCACTGTACATATATACATGTGAACATGAAAGGAATATATGAAAGAGTTCAAGTTCAATACTGGCCAAAATCGGCCCTAAGAAGACGCTTGTAACATTTGCCACTTCCGGTTGTCAGATTGTCACCAAAAACAATCCAGTTCGTCCCCTGGGAACAAAATACGCATACCAAATTTCAGCCCGATCCGTTGTAGCGTTTGGGCGCTATCGTGTTCACAAACATACGCACACACACACATACCTATACACACACTTACCTACACACATATAATTTATATCACGAGAAGTGACAGTAAGCCACTGACATAATGAGCAAATGTTCCTACGCATTGACGTGTGTGTTAGAATGAAATAGCAATCTTCTTATATTTCATTCTAACACAAGTCTATGCGTAGGAACGTTTGCTCATTATGTCAGCGGTTTACTGCCACTTCTCGTGAAATAAACCATACATACATTTTCCAGAAATCATTGCAATCTATTTAGGGGACCCCAAAACGCGTATTTCTGCGGAAAGCTCGACATTTTTTTTTTGTCGATTACAATACTTTCCTTCTAGGGTACTAGTCGGAAAGTAAAAATAGAAATTAAGAGCGTTGCTGGTTTATATATTGAAACTAGAGAAACTTTACTCTTGTGATTATAGCAGTTTCAGCAAACTAATTGCAAACTAATTATAAACTGATTGTAAACTGATTGTAAACTAATTGTAGACCAGTCGAAAACTAATTGTAAAGCAATAGATTTTAATTGAAATTAAACCAAACTTATCTGTATAGGTACGAATAAAGTTTGTTAAGAAATGTCTCTATATTATCGTTGCTAAGGTAAATATGTATAGTCGATTTTGACATTACATACTTAGCAATTAGAGGAGTACATAATAAACAAATCATACTCGTTCAAGTTCATATACACCGCAAAGTACTGAAAAAATGTAGGAAAAGGACATTTTCCTCTACGAAAATATACAATACATTCAACGGTGGCAGATATGAGCCATTCTTCTTTACGTTCCTGCGGGCATTCTTTACTAAGTCGCCGTCGGAAAATTTGAAATACCGGCATATGTAACGAATGTAAAAAGACCAGGGTAGATAGTTTGCAAGGGGGCTGTATATGCGTCGGATGGCATCTTGGGGCCCGCGGGGAGATATCGGTAATAAAATCCGATGGTCTATTTGCCATAATTTCGCAATTTTGCCCGCGATTTTTTTCTCATCTCGGGCGGCCCAAGAATTTTTTTATGGAAATTTGATGTCTGGTATCCGGAAGCATAAAAGTCAAGTCCGATCTGTGTTTTTTTATTGGAAATCGGTATCTGTAGGTATTTTATTGTGGATTTCGGTATGGAATAGAACTTTTTGGGAAAAATGCCTAGCGTTCTTATATTGAAGAAAAGCATTCAATATTTTTTATATAAATTTTACCCTTACTATAAAATTATAAAATATGTATCAAAAAACACTAAGAAGTTATGTTGGTATCCTTCTTATAGCTTTATGTCATGTGACATTTGCATCTGCATATCATCTGCAGATCATTTAAATAAGTGTGTAACCTAACAATGTGTGATTTTGACGTTTTATAACTTGACGTCATTTGCTACCAGGTAATAGTCAGATATCAGCCAAATACGTTGTAGAAGATAAAAACAGTTTAAATTAAAAATAATAAAATAAGTTTTCATTTTTACAAATAAATGAATGGACTACGGAACTTAGTACGTGCATGTTATTATTAGTCATTTTGCATTGCTGGTATTTGGAGACACTATATTTCTGTCGTATCAACACACAACTTTGCACAAAATATTACTGATACCCGATTGTATCACTTCTTCTTAAATCTCTCGCATAGTTAAATGTCCCTTAATATTTAAGTGTGGCTTACACCATTTCTATTGCATAAGTCACACATATCTGTTACACTTATGCACTTATGCACTTACGCAAAGTTACACTTATTAATGAAGTCGACTTGTCAACTTTTATTTTTCTGCTAATTTCATTGACATTTTTGTTCAGTTTTTGTGACTTTTGTGCAAAGCGTAAATCACTACTAATTATTATAAGTTTTTTTGTATATAATTTTTAAAATATATTATTTAACATAACAGCAAAATAAAAGAATATACCATAATATAAAATATATACTGAAAATTGAAGAAAAAGGCAAACAAAACAAACCGCGGTTACGAATTGAATTGAATTTTAACCTCTTTAGACCCGGTGTACAGTATTCTTCACATTAATTTACTACACCAAGAAAGGAACATTAACATAACGCTGTTAACGAAACAGAAGAAGTTAGAAGAAGAGTTAGATGTTTATGTCCTCGATGGGCGACCGACGTATTAAAAAGCTAGAGGGTCGATATGCCCGAAGAGCATACAAAATTTTATGTCTTGCCCATATTTTTTTCTCGAAAATCATCAAATGTCTTTGATACTGGCATTACATATATTACATTCGACACATCACGATAGATATATGATAAGATTTCATGCCCAACGCAAAAAGTGATACATATTTCTTTTACTGAAGTAATGAAACATTGCACGAATATAGGTGATTTCATATTGATTGGTAATTAACATTTTCATAATGTATTACATTATTCTGATACGCTGTCAGATTTACTATTACTACTTTTATAATTCTGAGCACAAATTGCTGAGAAATTCCCCAGAGAATTCTTTTAATGCGTTTTACGAGTTCGCATTATTGTGTACAACTGGATTTGAATGGTCAATCAGGGTACATATAAACGTACCCCGTACCGATCCGCTTAAACGTTTCCGGACAAAAAACCGGAGGCGAGGCGGGAAAGTCCACTAATTAAAGCACGTACGCACGTCCAACAGAAAGCTAATTAACTTTTGCCGCAAGAAAATAAAATTCCATGCAAATTGCTTCCGTGCCCAAATTAGCGACTCACGCTCGAGCGGAATAACTAGGCCAGAAGCAGAAAAAGGAAGAAGAAGAAAACGGGAAGAGAGACCAGAGAAAAAACGAAAGAAAAACACCCAAGGGTTGGGGTGGAAATTGCGGGAAAACTCTTTTAATTTAATAACGTGTGCATTGCCGGCAACTTACACGACTGGTTGGTTGGTCGAGTTGAAAACGGAGCAGGAGTTAGACTGGGAGGTTTGATCCTGTGGCCGAGCGGTGAGTCTGTAGGTGCTAAGTGAAACGAGACCGGCGCCAAAATGGAAATAAGAAAACGGCACGGGTCGCCCCCGGCGAATAATAAAAGCCCGTTGAATTGTAAGGCACGAACTGCATCTTGTCGACTATTCCGCGGAATTATATTTTAACGGACGTGTTTACTGTAATCGAGAGATGTTTGTCTTTGTTCTATTAAACTATCTTGGTCACGTAACAATAAACAGCGACCTTAAATAGGAACAAATAGCAAAGTTACATTTTTGGCGGAGGCGCCGGCGAAATGATTTTCATCAGTTTTTCTTCCCAGTAAATCAATTTATATAATGTCGCAACCAATGTAATTTATGTGAGCCATTTTAGTTTATAAAGTTATACAATTAAATGCTCTGTGTACATTTTATGTTTATAAGTTTGAAGTATTAAACCCACTTGACAAATCAAATAATAACGTTTAGTTGTGATGCAAATAAAAATAAAACTAGACATAAAATCAGATATTCCGGCAAGGAGTTCAGGACTTTCCAACTTTTTATTCGATTCGGGACGAGGTAGGTCAGTAAAAGAAGCGAAACGGATTTACTACGCAGTTTGTCATCGAATGCGGCCTCCTCTCAACTAAACTTCGGCCGCCCAGTTTTATTTGTGTTCAATTAACGTAAAAGCAGTTAGTTCGTAAAGTTAATACCGTCAGCGGAGGTAATAACTTCGGCCTTGGAACTTCTCCGAACACGATATTCACCGGTTTATTGACAGAAAGATAGAATATATTTTACAATCATATATTACCTACTGTCGGCGGGTATTGCTTTTGTGTTCATTATCTTTTAATATTATCTTGTTTATATTAATAAATATTATCTTCGTTTGCTCGTGAAATTATACAGGTGATTATTAGGTCTTATTCTCGTCTACTAGGCCGACTCATCTGTTTCTTTAGGAATATTTTGTGAAGATAAAAAATAAATGTTATCCAGTCAGCAAAGTAAAAATTCTAGGTGAGAGCCAGATACTAATAATTAAATAAATATACTTTTAACAATATAATCCACTAGTGGTGCGCGTAACTTGTCGCTTAAAAGGTTATGAAATAGACTCCTTCCGCTCACATAATACAAACTGGAACGTATTATTTAGTTTAGCTTGAGTGTGGCCTGCCGGTAAGACGCTAGCGTTGTACTCAGGAAGTGGCCGGTTTAAGCTCGATGATCTGCTTCCAGGGAGAGGTTTTCAGTGGTTTTGCTCACTCCTTGGTGAATGCTGGAAGCTGAACATCTTTAGAGTTTCCACAGGCGCGGGCGGTAATAATAATAACTCTGGCTTGCTGATGCCCCCTGTAATTGACGACAGCTGTTTTACAGCAAGTTTAACATTATTCCATTATCATTTACAACTGAGATCGAATCACTTGTGCCTGTACCTTCATTTTCCTCAGACATTTGAAGGTATTGACACTTTGTTTCAAAGAATCTGCTTTATTGCTGATAAATTTTACCTACATTTACAAGTATTGATATCTGTATATGGAATAAAACAATAAATTTCTAACTTTCCTGACTATAGTAATGCATTTTTCTATACACAATAGTATACAATCGCCCGAACGTGAAGGGTTAGCTCGTATGGGAAACACACACTTTTTACAGTGTAGGCTTTTCATCGATTTACAGGATGTGTAAGGTACCCAGTTAATGTTATTCATAGTAAACAGACCCATTCCATACTGGGTAGTCTTTAAATTCTGGAATTTTAACTGCACCGAGAGAAATTGCCGTTAGATTGCCTAAAAGTTACCTCAAACTCTCGTCCAATATTACAACAAAATATACAATATTGTAACAAAATACATATATGCCCAAATTCGGCCGATCGAAAAACATGAATATTCCCACACACCTAAATAAATACCTGCGTGGTATTTATTGTGTTCCTTGGCGAGCCGATTTCGGTGTACATACCCGTCGAAATCTATTCCAAAATGCAAATTGAATCCGACGGATGAACTTATGTAAATCGGTATAGCGTGCCTGGGCGGGGATAGGGGTGGATAGGGGTGAGGAACAGGTCGTGTCCGCCCCGTTACAGAAACATTTCGGTTAGCGATAGGATGGAACGTCAGAGGATAGGACGTTATCTGTTCAGGCCGTCCGGCAAGCCGGATAGTTTTAAGGTCGTTAGTTAGTTAGTTAGTAGACGGATAATTATCAGGCTAGGACAATTTAAATTGCTGATTATACGGCCCTCGCCAACCGACCCTCTCTGTCCCTTTAGCCCACTGAGTGTGTTATGTGTCATGTAAATCGTGGGTAGGACACGAAATCGGACACTATTGATTTTAGGATCATCGAGGCATCGGTAACGCTTAAATTGTTTTGATAAATATTGTGGGTTCTTATTTATCGATGGAATGTTGACAGAGAGTATTCAAACATTTTCGGTTTATTTAGTTTGAGAAATCAACGAAAGTAGTTTTCATAATTCTAAAAAATCTACTCATACTTAATATTTTAGATTTATATTTATTCACTTATATTTTTAATTTATCGCAGATGTTTTATTTTAATTTAAAGTGTAAACACTAGACCAGAGCTTCAGATTGTAGCGTTTTATCAACAGAGTGGTCTATTTTTAATTTACTTTAGATACATCAAATTTAATGTAATCATTTAACACTGGCGAGCAAATAATTTAGATCACTTGAGAATTTGCAAATAACTTTATACATAAAATGAATCAAAGAGTCAGTGGTCCAGTAGGTGGTGAATAGATGGTTTTTCAATGGTTGGTATTTGCCATTGCTTCTGCCGTCGCTTCTTGTCTGGTCTTGGTACCATATGCGCGACTTTTTAAGAAATAGCTAAAAATAGACCTCATTTATTCGTTGCCTGTTTATCAATATATAGTGCAAACTTCTTCTCTAAAATCTATTGTTTATTCGGTTTATTGGTAGTGATGCGTGTTAGAAGGGTCATAAAACGTTTGGATTTTATTTTTGGCATAAATTGGCAAGAACTGTTGAGATATGATGGTCGACAAAAATGTGAACCCGCAAAATGTACATTAACAAACGTATTCCTTCTTATTTACAAAATTATCAAAACAGTATTTCTAATGCACCACAATGCATTTCAGTTTTATATAAGATATAATGTGATAAAAATATGCAGGAAAGTCTAGAACCATTATTTGAATACGAAGGATAATACTGCCCTAACTGATTTTGAAGCGCTGAAATTTAGCCAATACGAACTGCTTGTCAGCTAAACGCACTCGGCCTCTGTTTTAGGGCCATTATAGAACTTTTACGTGGTCTTCCAAACTACTGTACGATGCGCGTATCTCTCCGTAGACATAATCTGCTTCCTCTAAGACGACGACATTAGAAAACACTTCCTCGGGCTATTTCTTGCATCAGTAATGGACACTTATGCACCAGCTTAACATCAGCAATAATCATAAAGCGGAAGAATATCATTCCCATTAAACCTTAACATAAAGGACAAATACTTACCGCACAGTTGCAATCTGCAATGAAACGGTCAGCACTTAACACCGATTCACAGACGCAAACATAGCATGTCGTGGCATGTATTTACACGAGCATTATCAGTACATAACAAGTTACTAATTTCATATCAGTGTAATACAAGCCGTAATGTATGTAATTGCGTGTTTAGAGAATGCCGATAGTAACAATGGTAATGTGTAAACACAAATATCCGGAAACGGCGATGCCATTCGGTTTCGCCTCAGGAGAAACTGGTACGAAAGGGTGTTGCGGGTACGGGGTGGTAGGGGGAGTAGCCGTAGGTTGTTTGGGCTTCCTATGGGGTCATGTTACACCAGAGTGGATGGGCCCATTGGGAAAGTCAAATTGCTAATAGCGAACAACATTTAAACTGACGGCTAGATGCAAGATACCTAATACAGTCTGATTGCTTGCATTGGATAACATTATCTGTACGTGATATCATATTGGATCATTTTCTATTCGTAACTGAAATAACAATAAAAACATCAGAGAGACCAAACATGTAATATAACAACAATTAAAAAACCTGCTACATTAAACGAAGCTTAATGCAGTCAACATCGACAACTTTAGTCATGTTTACGAAAAGAATCGCAGCAATCAATGTAGACGGTAATGTTTAGATTGCAAGGAGTTCAAGAAACGTTTGCACTCGAAAAAGACTCTTTTAAGAGGGAAAAAAAGTACCACCGCCGGCTATCGCTAAGAGGAAAAGATGGAAATTTGGGGCGGTCTTTTTGCCCTCATGATCATTTGAGCCGGGCGTGAAGTACCGCCAACGGCCCATATTGCTGTCGGTCCGACCGTCTTATATTTACGATGCCGAGTAATTTAAAACGTGTGATAGTTAAGGTCAAGCGCCTAGAGAATAACTTCGCCCGCAAGCCGTTAGATGGCGCAGTGATCCATATCGTGCTTCACAGCGCGCTTGACGGGCTTCTTTGACAATTAAAGTGGGTTTTGCTTCTGAGATCTGTTTAAAAAATAATAGCATGTCCTGTAACGTCAATTTCAGTGCTGAAAGGTTTATTATTTAGTTCATTTCCTGCTATCGCAGCAAGCAAAAACCCTCTAAGTGTGTCAACCGGATATCCGTACCGTGCCAGAGCAGAGACGTCCTGTGTTATCCCTCTGTATTAACCTAAAAAGTAAACAATTGCTATTTCATCTTCACGGCTGCACGAGGCGAAAAACTCATAATCCCGACACAGCAACGTGTTGAGGACCCGTAGAGCGCAACGGGTACTAGGAGGATGCTAGCGGGTAGTGGTAGCCGTATACAAGGTATCTAGGATCTAAACTCTCGCACTTTATCAGTTCATATGCAATGCGCGCCCTCTGTCCCACATCTTGTATTCAGCGGACGCGCCCACTGCGATAGAGCATAGAATGCGAGAATGCGAAAGGATCAACGGAGGCTATGCCAAGGGCGGCTCGTGCAGGTGCATAACACAGCCAGTGGTGTACGGCAAATTCTGCTGAATATTGAAACCAAAATCAATTTGAGATAACGACGTGATACCTATAAGGAAAATGAATTTTTTTTACATTATAAAATTTTATTTATTTTATTTTAAAGTTGTAGTTTATGCTCTCATATCACAGTTATAAAACTTGTCATTATACATCAGTAAGACAAATAAATAAAGTTTCTGGCAGTCGAATTCTGAGGTCTGACTGGTGAGGCACATCGGAGCAAAACGTTGCATCGCAGACAGTGGCGTTCCTAAAGTCGCTTTACTGGGTCTATTTGAGAATCTCATCGTCCATCCAACTGGAATACAAATACGGGATTACAAACTATAAATTATGTGGATTTTTATTTTATCAGCTTTATCCGTATATTTTTCTGCACTTTTAATAAAGCAGACCTATTTTCAAGAGGAGTTTTTACTACATAACGTAAAACTGCTTTTAATAATTTGTTATCATTGCTCTTGTTGTGATAAAATATGAATAACTAGATCACGTTATAGGAACCTATATTTTATCATCTATATTTATATTTCATATATTGTAATAGATGACCCTTGGTTGATTGTGATAATAAAAAGTTGTAGTTAAATACATTTATACTAACACGGCAATGGAATTAGCGCAGCCTCTTATCAGACAACCCCACTACTAAATTACTCTACTAAATTAAAAAAAAAAGAAAATAACGATTTATTAATTAAAATGAAACAAGAAAAGATAAAGTGATCAAAGAACAAAAATTTAAAAGCAAGAAATTTAATTTCCGCCAAATACTTTCTATTTGAGGAGTTGCTAGATTCTTAAAATTAAAGAAATAAAAACACAAATGAGGAAATACTAATCAGCTAACCATTTACGAAAAAAAAAAAAAAAAAAAAACACAGCACACTTTATTAGTTTACATAATAAAATAGGAAAGTCCAAATGCTTGCTACAAAATTCTCTGTTACCTCTTAAAACCGAATGATCTCGATCAAAATTTTGAAAACCGATTTAAATCAACGTCATCAGTAGGACTAGAGATATTTTTATCTTAAAATAGTAAGCAGTTCTAAATATCATACACCCCGATAACTTTCATCTGGGCTAATTTGTCCGATGTTACCAAATCTAATGCAGATGAAATCTAATGTCGATTACAATACTTTTCTTCTAGGGTATTTCACTTGAGCATGAGTCTATGCTGTATTGTTCTGATTATGAGCAACTCAGGAAAAAAATCTTAATTTTACCTTCTTTGCTCAGGCATTCGTTATATTTCGTGCAAAAATGTAACCATCCGTAATTTAAAATTACGTAAAAAATCTGATTAACTGAGGCGCAAGCGACAAAAAATCTGAACCCCAACCATGACGATATTTAATTAAATATAATCCACTCCAGGCGCCCCTATACAATTTGCATTCTTCTTTAAGATTGACTGATTAACTCCGACGCGACGTCCGAAGATATATTTTATTTTTCTCCGCTCGACTTATGAAAAATCCAAGGCAGAGGCACTTCATTAACTCACTTCCTTTCTACGCCTTGGAAGCCGTACTCCTCGACCCTACTCCGGTTTTAATTTAAAAATCACCGTCACGCCATCTAGCGACTTGACGACCGAAATGGTGGAGGCGCCGGCAGAGAAGGTGGAGGCGCACGCGGCGGGGAGGGAATTCCGCGCCCGCTGTTTAAACAATTCATCATCGCTCGTTATACGGAATAATCTTAACTCGTCGGTGTAAGGGGAACGATAAAAATCCTTCGAGGAGTGGGATAAGGACGAGGCAGATAGTGGGATTCCCTTTCCATTACCATTCTTTGGACGATATTGATGTTTGTCGGCAAGCATTAGATACTCGTATATCATCTGGGCAAATATTTGTACGGGTACGTGCCGTCTGCGGGATTTGAGATCGTTCTCCGGGTCGAGGTTAGTGGGTCCTCCAGGATCTTTTAATACCTGGAACAAACCCATTACTTACTTACGTACTTCGTTTAAAATTTAATCCCAAAATTGATTCGTTAGTTTGCTTCCCTTTCATAATTTCTTGTAGCCGTTGTTGGATCCCTGCATTCTATTATCTTTATAATATAATCATATATCAATTACAATAGACACTTTTGATAACAGATATGTTTTGATAAAATGATCGACATAGAATATTTGCACATAGCATACGCTGCATCAGAAATTGTGTCAGACATTTGTTGGAACGTGTTATGAATTATTTGAATATGATAACAAAAAAATGTGACTTGTGACAAAAAAAATATTTATAGTCTGATCCCGACCTAGATCGACCTTCCCTCATCCTTTTTCCTAATCAAATCTATATTTCTTACAATATAAGGTATAAATGAACACAATGTACTCGGGTTGCCGCCTCGTATCCTGGCAAGGCTATTTTAATTAAAAATTATTTAAGGTACATTGGTACTAGTAATTTACCCTCATCGTTTTTCCTAATTTTAATAATTCCTCGAATTTCGTAAGGGACCTTGAACTTGTCGACCCTCTTGCTTTCAAACTGGTTGCCCAGACAATAAAACATATATTTGCGAAGTAGAAAAATCAACAATTATGTTATATGAAATAATTATCATATAATTTATCGACCTTTGTATAGTCACTCCTCAATCCAAAGTCATCTATCCAAAGTCTTAAGATTAAATTACTGAATACCAATCAGCATTAAATGAATAGGTTTCATGGACTTATGTACACATTGAGGGTCCTAGAAAGCCCTAACAAGAACGTCGTTGCTGCCATTCATTATTCACCGGCAGATAAACCTGTCAATTCTGCTCTACATTTTGTTTTCCTCGATGATTTTCCGGCTTCGTTTCGGGCCGTCGGCGACAGCGGCAGACGGACAAAGAATAATGATCCCGGACACTTATCTCTCGCCCCTTCTATATTCTTCGTGTCAGTCGTCGCACCTACCACAGCCACTACCACCCTCATATAGCGACTACTATGATGGGGTGACACCTACACAACGGAATGGAACCCGCTAACAAGAAAAGAATGATCGACTGTCATAAGACGTGGACAATGGTTGCCGCACAGATACGAACTAGAACTGCGTCCCATTCGCCCCAGTGATTAATCTATTGCGAGCATTGGTCTTCAATTCTCGGTTTGAATAGTGTTTGATTAATACAAACATTAAAATACAGTCATTTCTTATTCCAATCCATATTACAATAAATTCTCAACCAGTCCCCACTTATTTCAAATTAAACGGTCAGCAGTGCCTTCGTATTGATTTTTAACGCCGCCGCACTATTTACGGCATTATCTGATTCGAGCGCAATCGTCGGGGTGCAATTGAGCACCCTATGGTCGAAACGAGCGGCGGAGACGACGTTCCACGTACCCCAGTGGCGTCCACGTAGAGCGGATTATGTTTTAACGACTGGTGACGGTCACGTCGCGGCATCATCGACGCGACCGCCTCCTAAGCGGCATTTTTCTGCGACCGGCGCTCGTTTGTAGCACGTCGCGGGCGTCAGTCATGTAAGTTAGTATCTGGAACGACACTCTTCCGCACCATTAGTGCATATAATGGGAAATTTCCGTCCACTGTGCGCAAACCGGATCCTATCTTCACGTTTACCGGCTATATTCGATTTTCGAACGGCGACGGTTGATGCTCGACCGTTATATTATGGTAGGTCGGGACTCCCGCATACTGTTTATGACTAGATTCTAGGTGGTCGGAGGTCAGATACGGTTTGCTTGTTGAACGTTTGCTGTTTCCGAGTATAGCGTCGTTGAGGTACCATTTCGGTGCTTGTTGCTCGCAATGCGCAATTTTCGAACGATTTAAGCAAAGATTTATCCCTTGGTAAGGAGAAGTTCTTCAGGCTTTTAACCAGTAATTCAAACCGTTATTTTTTCCGTTTCGGGTCAACAGAAAAGAATATAAGTATATCGGTTCAAAGCACACATTAATATCATATTATGGGTTAACAATATAATTAAAAACAATAGAAAGTATTTTGTAAAATGAATAATATTAATAATATTAATAATATAACGGAGTCTAATCCAATTAAGTGGCAATGAACGGTACGCTGCGTAAAACAACAAATAAGGAGCAAAAGTTGATTAGTAGACGACGGGCCCGACGCCAACGACGACGTTGAGTAATTCTCAAAATCACAATTTCAGCCCATTAGCTTAATAAGCAGGAACAGCAGTAGCAGCGGCGCGGGCGTTGGCACCAGCTAGTGGCGTAACCGTAGCCGTAGTAGTAACAGTAGTCGCAGTCGTCGATTCTGGGCATACCCCTTTTTGCCTCCGGTATAATCTGATTTTGTTATTTGCATAACGTCTTAATTAATTTCAATCTCTCCCCGAGTAAGTTTTCGGTATACGGTCCGCTTTATCTATCTGCCTCTCTCTCTCATTTATGCTGCAATTACAACTGGAAGGGATTACGTTTGTTGGAAACGTCGCTTTTGTCGAGTTACGGACGCGACATGCTAACTGGGTATTGTAACGTATGGGGACTTGGCGACATAATGCGGTTGTTGCAGTCAACTGACAAAGACTTGCAAACTGATTGCTCACTACTCCAGAAGACTGTCTCCCAAGGCTCCACTATTCCTAATTGTACGTTGGTTTCCGTTTAAATAACATGACTTAATCATAGTCGAGGTTAATTATTTTCGTTGGAAGAAACTTTTAAGGATTGAATAACCCTGGGGAAGTCCTGACGCTACGATAATTGGATTATATTATTCAATGTGTTGCATTTCAACACAAGAGTAAGAAAGACTCTCAACTATTAACAACGACATCGATATTATCGCATGTTAAAAGAATATTTCCGCTGTAATTTGCATCACGCAGTCTGAATTTGCCTATTCATTACTTCCGTATTATGTGAAGGCGGAGAAACGCAGGCAATCTATGAAATTGCGAGTCGAAACAGAAGAAATTACAATGCGTAAAATTACAGGTGGCCCCAAACCGTAGGGCCAAATGTGTTTGCCCTCCGCTGTTTCCTGTCGAAAATTGGCTCGCTTGTGTTTGATATTACTAACCGAGATCCCGTCAAGGCAAACAAAGAAGTAGTTGACGTCTTGGCAACCGTTATTCGACTTGGCAACCGTTAAATAGCATGATAAACACGCTGCTTAAGGGCTGTTTGAATTAAACGCAAAGGAACAGTTAACTATTTTGTGAAAATTGTTGGATTTTAATGTGGTTTTTTTATTCTATTATCAGCTACAGTTTTACAATCATCATTAGGATACAATTTGTTATTTTCAAACAACAAGAACAACTAAGCTATTAATCTTGAAGGACAAATTTTCAATGCTCAATTTGATATGGTATATTTTTATTTTATTCATTATAATCAATAACAACTTATTTCATTTCATTTTATTTTTTTAATAGTTGAACGTGTTATTAGAAAAAATGCTGCAATTTTATTAATGAGTTCTCTCTTATGTTAGTTTTAACCTCATGTTCAACGATCATAAATTCAGGACAAGAAACTAACTAAAAGTTGAATTTATCAAAAACTCTTGGAAATAAATTAATGGGATATTATCTGATTAAAAACAATAAGTTCCAACTGCAACCTAACTAATACCAATTGCACTATATATTCATGCATGTATATGAACCTGCAATCCCTTCAGCTTTTCTAACAGAGATCGCTATTCTAAAAAACAAAAACAAAAATACTTTTCCCATTTATATTTGCTTTACACCTAACAAAATAATACAAAAAATACCTGGTATTCAACCATGCATGAACTCGTTATGTGATTTTAAAATTCAACCTGCACCGTCGCATCAGGCGATGGAGCGTGGGGACGGCCGTCGGCGTCGCGTCGGCTCGACTGGTTGCGCCGCTGCGCTAACTGGCATCAAATACGTTCTCATTAAAATGTGACGCCGATATCTCATATAATAGATCATAAATTAACGAGTGTGTCCCCATTATATTTTATATTGATTTATAAAATGGCGCGAGTGAAGCGCCATCTAGCGATAAGGGCGCTCCCCGTTAATTACAGGGGGCAGAGCGCGAGCCCCCAACTCCCCCAACCCAGTGATTCGCGCGCACGCTTTAATTCACAGTAATAAAATTTAACGGCCATTAAATTTTTCTTAATGAGTTATGGATAATCGTTAAGTAGGTCGGCCCTCTAGCGGCATCTTTAGAAAGGTAGCAGTGTACTCCCACCGAAGGATTCGAGTTTTTGATTCGACGGTAAATCTCACCGTTGTAAAAATAATTTGCATATATTACTCTATGACACAACGTTGATTTAGCCCTGAAATATTGGAATTTCTATTTATTACTTTATAGATCTGTAGAGTTTATAAGGTCCTTTTATCTCACTCTCTATAACATCGATCGGATACACTCTCACATACACACAGAGAGAGAGGATACTTTATCCAGTTTGACACGACAAAAAAGGGAACTAAACGGTATTGTAGCATTTTCAAATTGTGCTTTCATGAGGATGGATTTCAGTATCGGCGGCAACCCTTCCGGTTATATTCAGTAGTTCGGCCGGTGCGGCGCTGGACCCACCCACCCTTAACAATGTCATGTCACGGACAGACAGAATACCGAAGCGTTTGTTTGCCATTCCGGTAGCGAACGGATTTACACGTGCTTTTTTTGAGTGTGCACACCACCCTCAATGGAGATAACAGTATCTGGGTTTCTGCTATACAGGATGTCTAACAACTTGTGTCAAGTCAAAATATGATGAATATGAGTATGTGGTAAATTTTTGCTTCGAGTCCCTTGTAATCCCTCTCCTCAAGTCTACACTCCATGGAAACAAATTCCAGCGTAAGTAAGTAGAGATCCTCATCGGATGGCACAAAGGTACATTAGTACACGCGAACCAGCGAACAAACGAACATACGTAGGTACACATACATATACGCGCAGTTCGCATCTCATTAAAACTAGGGAATAAACCAATTACTGGGTTTGTTTGGATTGTTTGAGTTGCCCTCTGAGCACCGGTAGACGTGTGCCTTCGCCCATTAATTTCTAGTTCCCCCTCTTCAGCATTATTGTGTACCTGAGTCGTTCCTGCTCTTCAGACGCTACCTCTCCACCTACGCATTACGTCTGTACGAGAGATTGTTTCTTGTTCTCGCTCACCTTATGTTTGGCGTGTCGAATGTTAGGGGTGAAATATTATATTATATTATATTATATTATATTATATTATATTATATTATATTATATTATATTATATTATATTATATTATATTATATTATATTATATTATATTATATTATATTATATTATATTATATTATATTATATTATATTATATTATATTATATTATATTATATTATATTATATTATATTATATTATATTATATTATATTATATTATATTATATTATGGTGTCTTGGAGGTTGTTCCTAAATCCATAACCAGAACAGTGATATTTTGGTTGATCTAAGATCACTTTTCATAGATCAAGTGTTGTGACAGGTCTAAGATCCATTTTATTTGAAGTCACATATGTCGCTTGAATTAGCGTTCTGTGCATACGTTCTCATAACAGATTGTTCAAAATATTACGAATCAACAAGTTTTTTTACAAGTTAAGTTATGCAAACATTCCTTGTATTAAAATATGGGAAGCGATCGAATATGTAAAAATTCACCAAATAAGTGTTGTTACATGTGCGTTTGTTATGTAGTGACACATCTGAACAAAAAATACGGAAGAAGTAAAAGCTGCTGCTATTTTGGATTTAAAATTGGAGATCTGGAAAAGCCATGGACACCTAATATATGCTGCATTTTCTGTTAGATTGGACTTTTAAAGTGGATGAAATGGAAGCAAAAGAAAATGCCGTTTGTAATTCCCAAGTTGTGGCCAATGCCTTCCAATCATCTATATGATTGTTATTTTTGCACGATAAGCGTCTCCGGATATTCGAAGAGGATAAGCATAAAATAAAATATCCAAATTTGCTGTCAGCATCGCGACCTATCTCCCATGGAACCATCCTCTCCCAAGTGCGCCCATCCACTTCATCATCTTCGATTTTTGACACAGAAGAAATTTCGCCTGTTTGAAGAAACGTACCTGATTTGACAGAGTGTCTGAAATCACTCTGTCAAATAAAGCAAGTTGTGAAAATTCACCATTTGAAGTTTTAGGAACACCTCACCTTATAAACCAGTGAGAACTGAATCATTTAGTTAAAGACTTAGGTTTATCAAAAGAAAAAGCCAATAATTGGGTTCTAGGCTACAGGAATGGAACTTTCGTATGAGGTGTGACAGTGTCTTCATTTACAAAACGTAACAAGCCTTTTAAGGCATATTTTAAAGTGAAAGGATCTTTACGTGTATGTCACTATGTTGTGGTTCTTATGAACGAGTTTGATATTCCCCAAGATCCTTCTGAATGGTGGCTTTTTATCGATTCATCAAAATACAGCTTGACAGCAGTACTTTTGAATATTCTTTGAATTTATATAATATTTCAGTTTCAATTTTTCAGATTTTTTAAATCTATCGTTGTTACAATAAATCCACTTCCAGTTTCTAGTTATGTAAGCCAAATATAATCAAACATATATTTTTTTTTTGGTTGTATCAGAAAGTTGGAAATTTTTAGTTTAACTTGTCTGTTTTAGTGCTTACAGTGTTTTTTTTTTATCATACAACGCTGTGGAACGGTGTTCCACCACCTTTTTCAGTATGTTTTAAAAATTTTAAGAGAATTTTTGATAATTTGATGTTGGTCCGCGTTGAATCGCTATGTTTAACATTGAAGATCGGCAACAAAATTATTAGGACGGTACTGCTCCTGTATGTGTACGATTGCGAGCATTCCACCACCTTTTTTCTTCTTTCTTTTGTCTACAGTCGTTTTATTCACCCCGTACAATGTAATTTATAGATAAGCCCTCAATTTTGTCTTTAAAATTTTAATATAAGTTATATATTATTTATGAATAAAAAAAAAATATTTTATCTTTTAATACATATTTACGAAACTTAATGGGTGTTATAAATATATCGACCATGTGTGTAGATAAAAACACATTTTTTACAAAAAGTTAATGATTATGCTGGCAGCTATTGCCGTTTGTGTGTATGAACCTTTGTATAGAGCGGTTATTTATATCACAAATCTTGGGCATCCATCAAACGCAACCCCTGTTCGTAGGGGCGATTTGTTTGTGTTCACATTCAAAACAACAACACAATAAGGCTGGAGAAAACATTCTATATTACTTTTTAGGTATTTTTTGAATAAGTTATATTTTCCATAAACAGAAGATTTTTTTAACATTACTTATTATTATATTACGCCAACCCACACTATAAAATGTGTGGGTTGGCCTCCACCTAACTTTTCGACCATCTAGTTGACACACTAAAGCGTCTATTTTCTAGAATTCATCAATTTCCTGATGCCACTCTGTATCAGAACGTGAGTCAGTGGCCAGTGGTAATCTGGTATGAATTTGGACAATATGAATTCCTTCAATATGAATATGCATGAAACATTTATCACTTCTGGTTGACAGATTATCACTAAAAACAATCCAATTCTTCCCCTGGCAATCTGAACATGCGTACGAAATTTCATAGAAATACAGACATACATACGCTCAGAACATCATTGCAAAGGATTTAGGGGACTACAAACGTGTATTTTTTGCCGAGTTTACAATGTTTTTCCCATACTCTCTAGGAGACCTTGCCGGAAAGTAAAAACGTATTATATAACAATTAAGTTTAATTAATGTATGCGAAATATTGTTAAACCTAGATTTAGTCGAGCAAGTTTGCAGATGCTATTAGATGCAGTAGCATTGCTGGAAATGCATGTAAGCAAAGAGGAAGGAACTGAAGGACAAAGTGCATTTCGTGCAGAACAACGTACTGTCGCAGTGAAACAACCTTAAACTGTCGGCCCTAACTTTGCGCAGGGAATCCACTTAGCGACATGTCACTGTTTAGGTTGGTACCGAGGCATACGTGATAACGTGTTTGCACATGTTACAGTGGCAAGCCGCTGTCCCCTGTAAGATCGATCGCCATTTGAAAGTCTAATGGATCCTGTTTTGAGTCCCTCTTGCTATACTTTGCAGACGTTTTGCGCACAAATATGTCATTCGAGGAAAAACAGTTTTCTCTCCACACAATTCTAAAGAGGTATGTAATATATCTGGCAAGTCTTTTCCTGTTTTTGTATGTACTTTTTGCCTGATTGTTAGCTGGACGATTTTGTTTATAAAAAATAATTGCTTTCGGTTTTGCTGTGAACGTTTAATTTGGCTTTTAATGATTAGATTTATTTTAGTTTGTATGTGGCTAAAACACACTCTCAGGGTCACTGAGAATTAAATCTAACTAAGACAAAAATTAATTCAAGAAATCTAGGAGCACCTCTTTCATTCGAACATTGTTTAGCCTTTGAAAGATGAACGGGCGATCTTTCAAGGGCGAAACAGAATTCTAAAGAATAGGGAGCAATTTCAATTCACTGCGGGGAGAGTAGGCCACCTATACGCTGGAAAATTGAACTAGGTCAGTTCTAGCATCCAGGACGAGTGCACGAATCCTGCCGGAGGAGCAGAAGTAATAATCCTATAGGAGCATCCGGCCCAAGTGGGAATGAATTATACGTTTCAAGATTCTCGAGGACCTTCTAGTTTTATACAGGGCACATAAAAAGTATTAAAACACTAATTTCCTCTTTTGTTTCAAATAGTTTCCGATGTAAGATAATGATACTTTTATACTACTTTTAAGATCATTGAATAATCTTTCAAAAGGAGAATATTTCGGCATTTTCTTCATGTTTCGATACTTCTGTCGCTCCCTGTATATATGCCTATCTACTCGGTAGTAGGTCCTTAGGTATTTAACGAACTCTAGAAGGTAAATAGAATCGTGCTGATTACTATTTGATTGCTTCTTACGTTTGGCTCTGGAATCCTAAACTGCGGGATGCGACTTTATGGAGTTTGCAGTCTATGTTACGCTGATTGGCTCGCTCTGATGTTGAAATCGATTTTGTAATTCTGTCTAGCGCCAACAACTAAATATTTAAAATCAATAAATCACTATGATTTCAGTACTGCATAGAGAGTATCATCGCAATAATTTCGATTCTTCGGGATTAACCAGTTTGATGCCTTTAATATAGCTTCGGGTGGTAGAAAAGAAGCTGTATCGTATTTATGTTTCTTATAAGGGCGCTTTTTATTATTATTAATGCATACGACTGCTAATACTGTGTAATAATAATATACCTTTTCACAATCAAAGAAAATACATATCTTTTCATCATTAAAATTTAATTTAAATATTTGTATTAATTTAAAAATTCAATATATCTAAATTTTCAATTTCATGTTCAACAAACGTAGAATGTTGGCATTGCAGGAGGTTCATTTATAATCGCTCAAAAAAGGTAAAAAATAATAGCGAATGAAAATTATGTTTTACAAAGAAAAAACTCATCAACCAATAAAAAGTAAGTAAGTCAATATTTGACGAATCGGCGGAGCAAACATTTTTATTCCTTTGTTACTCTGGAATTGGAACCTTCTGCCGTCGGCTCTAATCGATTTTATGTACGTTTGAGCGCTTTTATAAAGATTGATGAAACTTTTGTTTATGCAAACTGACTGAGTCTCATCATAAACTTTGAATTTTTCTGCTTCTAATTTATCTACTCTTGTTCTTTAAATGCAATTAAAACACGATTAACACATGGATTAGAAGGTTAACATTTTTTCAACTATGTGAGTCGATCGGTTACAGAAACAATTGCCTCAACTCCATAGAAGTTATGTCTTATTAAAGTATTAAGTCAACTTTTATAACTGTGATTAGGGCAGTGGTTCTCAAAGGGAAACTAGGAATCACAGCGCTCTTCTTCAAACAAAATATTTCAACAGCACCCTACCCTAAGTAAAATCATTGCCTTGGGGCATTAAGTGAATTATAAAAGTGTTGAAAATGTGATATATCTAGTACTGTTACAGTGTAAGCAAAAACTCATACGCATTCAATGGAAAAGCTCCGTAATTGGCATGTTATTTTCAGCATTTAATGAAGAAAAACCTTAGTCAATAATTTCGGATTGAGGTCACGGCAGAGAAAGGGTAGGTTTCTGGAGGGTTGTGTCCCCCTTTTATGCATGGGTGGGGTTATACAATACACCTAGGAGTCCGGCCCACACACACAAGAAACGGGCAAAGGCTACATTTGCATAACTATATATACTGATATGGTAAACACAGACGTTGTACGCAAGCCAAAGGACCCAACGGTCCTTTGGGAACGATTCCGTTGGCTCTGCTTCGAACATCTTGATTAAATTTGGACGACTCTTTCCCTTTTCGGAACGTTTAGGACCCTCAACGAACCACGAAAAAGATTCTTTGTGCAGACACTATTATGGCGAAATTCAGTATGGTCAATATTTATATGGGATTATTAACTGAAATTGGTTCAGAATTTGTTATTGGCCACTTACTTTTTCCTTATATTCTTTCACATCGTGGAAAGAACTAGTCAAGTTTTAACAACTGATAAATAAACTATGTAAAACAATGTTTTACCTACCTTTTTCTTAACTGCTAATAACTCCGCTTGCTAGTGTAAGCTCTGATTATGCCGTGTCAGCAAGCTATTAAATCGCAAAGTGCTGTAAAATCGTTTAAGCGGTTAGCTGACGCTGTAGTGTTGATGTTATGGTAAGCATTTTACATTGCATTTCCGCCTAACGTCATAACGTTATTGGATTTCGCGTCGCATCAATTACGGTGATACAGCGACACCTGTTGGCCGCGGCGTGAATAATAATTCTTAATCCTTTAACATTTACGAAATATCAATATACATTATCTCACTATAATCAAAAAATAACCCTGTTCTCTGACCTTAGTTTGATGTACAATATGTACATTGTATATGTTCATCTCAATTGTCGTTAAGACATACTTTTCTATCTTGACTAAAGAACCTTCCAGGTGTTCTATTCAACGTGTCTGATAAAGAGGGCGTTCTGGGATAAACTTTCATCCCATAAATATAAATTTAATCAAGTTCTCGGTCCAGACACCCGGCCACACAAAGTATCCTTTGTCTTGACTTTTATGCGTTACCGCACTTCTTCGCCGCAAAGTTTCTCGTCCTGCCTTCCGATTCCGGTGAGTAATTCGACGGTGTGGGCGGCCCTCGGACGCATTTTTAAGCTTTCAGGACCTGGAGAGTGTTTTACAAGGCGCGGTAACTTTGATTTTTTCTTTTTCATTCATCGCAAACCCTTCGAAGTGCGTGCTGCCTCATCCATCGAAGGTGGGACGTTGATACGATCCAGCGAAGGAAGTCGACAATTCAGTTGAGTGTGCGAAAGTCACTCAGAAACCTCGCGCTCGAGGAATGCGTAAAGTGTGCCAGACCGAGGGGATTTTCGCGTGAATGACTCACGAAACGAGGAAATTGTGTTTACCGATATCTATCATCCTTCTTTTCTCTATTCGCAATGTGATTGCTAAGGGATTAATAAACACCAAACAAGAATTGTCTGAAATTGTCTAAAATTGTCTGAAATTGTCTGAAATTTTCGGAAATTGTCTAAAATTGGCTGAAATTGTCTGAAATTGATTGATATAGTCTGAAATTGTCTAAAATTATCCCAAATTATCCAAAATTGTCCACAATTGTTGAAAGTTGTCCAAACAGTGTCCGAAATTGTTCAAAAGTGTTCGAAGTTATCCCAAATTTTCCAAAAAAAAGAAAACATCAGAGACAGATATGGCAGATAAGTTAAAATTATTTCACTGAAGATTTTCATCGATTGTGTATGTCCGTGAACACGATACCGCCTAAACGGAACAACGGATCGGGCTGTAATTTGGTATACATATTTAGAATTACCGGGGGACGAAGTGGACTGTGTTTGGTGCCAATCTGACAACCGGAAGTGGCAAATGTTATATTCTTCTTCTGAAGGATTCATCCGATTGAAATCAAACTCATACCAACTCATCCTCCAGTGACATTAAATATGTGTACAAAGTTACAAGTCAGTGGGATGAACGATGCAGTTTTTGACAAACGTCAGTGCCACTGACATATATATGACATTAAATGTCTGTAAGTATGACAAATGTCATTATGTCATAGAAACTGACGTTAGGTAGGGTCCAGTAAGGCTGTGACTTTACAAAATTGAATAATTGCAAAAGTGTTTAGACATTTCATTATGCCAACGATGTAGTCGGACAGTAGGGTGAGGGCCACCCCAGATATTTTGACCTAGTTTGATGTCGCCGCCGGTAAGTTTATTAGAAAAATCATCTTCTTTTGGCCTTTTTCATACATTGAATAGTGCAATTCAGGGACCAAAATTGTCCAAAAGTGCCCAGTTTTCTTCAAAATTGTCCAAAATTCTCCAAAATTGTCCTAAATTCTTTAAAATTCTCTAAAATTGTCAATTAGTGTATAAATTTATTGAACATTATCAAAGATCGCCAAAACTGCCCAAAATTTACCAAAATAGTCCAAAATTGATACATACTGAGTTCTTTTGACAATATCTTAAATTCTTTTTGTGATATTTACATTAGGTAACAAAATGTATTAGGATATTACCTTATATTTCAACACCAAAATATAATTTATATTTCAACATCACTAAAATTTATAAGTACCTGCTTTACAAAGTTGTTATCCTGTTGTGATCCTTCCGTTTTCAGTAGTGGGCTAAATCTAGTATGCCCACTCTCCCATAGGGGATGGTAGTAGTCTGGGACAGCGAGAGAGGACTGATCTATGGCGGCCATTTTCCTTGATTAAGTAAAGCTACGCTTAGAGACAGAAAAAGCTCCGGGACAAGGATGCAAAGTGGTTTATCCGGGGCCCATGGCGGGATACGCGACGTAATGGGATTACCGATACCCTGGAAACGATTCGCGTCACTTTCCAGTACGTCTAGCGGATGGCCTGGCGATTTATATGGGCACCAGGACGCGAGCTTAAACGGCCGGTGTCGAAAAAAATCGACAGAGTTCAAGGTGTTTTCAAATAGCCACGTAAGTACAAGCCACACTTGTCTATGATCTGTTAAGTCCATGTTCGAATCCAAGTGGTTAGAACTTTTTAATTTGCAATCTGATTACTAAAGTTTTAAGGGAAAGTATGTCACCAATTCACCAACATAAAATCAGATGTTTTTAAAGAGAGATCCCATAATTTGGGTAGTCTCATAATTCACCCTCAACGCCCTCTCAGTCTTTTCGGTGTTCTCGTAGGGCGTCCGAGGTTGGTCGGTATTTATGTTTTAAAGTTTTAATAGTGTAATACGTTTTAAATTCCACTTTATTTGACTCAGTTTTGCAATTACCGCGCCGGGCCCCGGTCTTAATTTTCTAAGTAGGTGAAGAGTTTGGGAAGTTACGAGCTCGGCCCTGTGAAGCCGCCGCCGGCCCCTCCACCACCACTGATGGGTACTACCTATGTTCACTGGATTAATCTCATTAACATGTCGACGCTTCTTCTACGGAGATGCTGCGCCTTTTTATTTTCCTCTGCAGGCCAGATCCGATATTAACTTCTTCGAAAGTTTAACTTTAAATACCTAGTAGCGCGTTGAAGGAAAGCCGGATGATGAATAAATGTCGACTAGAAAACTCTGTTATTAAACTACATGAAATATTTAGATACATTTTATAATTATCAAGAATTTATGCTAATCCCTAGCTGGTAATTATTACTTCAAATGACTACAAAACTGTTGTTAGCGGCAGATTATAAAGTATGCATTTATTTATTTTTCTACTAAATATTGTAGAGTAAAATTGTCCAGAATTGTGTAAAATTGCCTAAAATTGCTCGAATTGAACAAAAATTGTCCAAATTATCCAAAATTGTCCAAATTATCGAAAACATGTCCAAAATTATTCAGTGTTGTACATTCACAAATTACTTATTATATGGGTTACCTATTTGGCTGGTCTGTCTCGTCCATTATATAATAATTGAAACATTATTACATAATGTCATTAAAGATGGCCATCCCTTAGCGGCAATTTAGTAGTTTTCCCAGGTCGTGCATGTATATTTAGTGCCCGTGGCAGCGGCGCTTGTAATTTGAAGATATTATCTTTTACCACCACTCATCAGCGGGCCGTAAAACTTTCAGGGGAAGTTTTCCCGCCACCATCCCGGCGTACACAATCTCGTTCGGATGGCCGGCGTCTCGGAGGCCGTAACTTCGCCGACGCTGGTAAAACAGATAACATATGCACCGACCGTTTTATTATGCGACGAACAACCCACGGTAACCCCAGGCGGTGTAATGGTTGCGACCACCAAGTACCCCATTCCAAACAACCACCTCTACCCAATCCCCTAACTTTACTGAAAACTAAACCAGCCCGGAATATATTACACCATTACGTCGAGTTTAGACAGTCGTTATTCTGTAGAGTGGGATTTTTTGTGCGTATTCTGTGGCAGATAGAATGCATCCAACGCACATTATATAGTGCCTTGCTAAAACTTTGCGTTCAACTTTGGGTGTTGGTATAAAATTACGATTATGCATTTTCTGTTTAATGGAGCAAGTATTGAATTAGATCAAAATACCCGAAATCTATTACTTTAGACAGAAAAAAAAAAACTGTTATTCTCTGTTCTTGGGCAAACTTGTGCCAAAAGCAAATAAAAAAGAAGATAAATAAGAAATCCATATTTTTGGGTGGGCGTTTTTTTGCTTGGTTTATTTACTTTTAATTCCATGACAACATTTGGAACAAAACATAATTTTGTTATTTAATGTTTTCACGCACTCATAAAACAAGTACCAACTCTTAAGGTTATTTAGATTGGCAAGGCGTACCACCTGAATATAATAAGTCATCATTCATCATATATCACAAATTATAGTATTGAACCAAACCGTTCCTTCGAGGAGTGCCCCCAGCTATTAACCAATAATTCTTAATCTGCTTAGCGGGCTTATGCCGCAGGGCATTAGCGGTTTCCTACCCCTGTTCCCCCGGGAAACGTAATTTGCGGGAACGTGGAGGGAGTTGCCTGACTCGCGGCATGTAGAAAATCAGGCCAGGGAGCAAGCAAGCAAGCGCTGGGCCTGCGGTCGGGTCAAAATTCCCAGCGTGTCCCGATTCATTGATTGCGGGCTGATTTACTGCCGATCGTGTTTTCTATAAATCTCGCGGTGCGCTGGCACACGTTCTACGGTCCACTATGATGTATTGTCGGTCAGTCACTACACACCGCACCGCACTGTTTCTACCGTACCGGTTGATACATGCCGCTTCTCCTGTTTTCATTATTTCCCTTCAATTAGACAAAGGTTGTGTCGGTCGCAAATCCTTCAACACTTGACGTTACTTGGAGTACAGTTGTGACCCCTACCAGCCATGCACACGTGTACCGATAAATTTATTGTACACTGGTTGTGTCGGTTTTCTTCTGGTTTAAAACCTTTATATGTGACAAACCGGTTTTTGAACTAAATAAAATCAGGTTCTGGTTATAGATCTTTAATTCGTATGTAAAAGAGATGGTAAAAGTATTTCTTAATTTACAGGTCAAGGGGATGAACGGTTTAGGCGCTATTAGCTTTTATATGACAAAATTCACAGCCTTCGTCGCTGTGTTGCAAATTGTCAGATTTTGACAAATGTCAGTGCCACTGACATGACATGACATTAAATGTCAGTATGACAAATGTCATTATTTCATAGAAACTGATGTTAGATAGGTACAGAGTGGCTCTGACATTACAAAATTGAGTAATGGCAAAAGTGTTTAGACACTTCATTGTGCCAACGATGTGGTCGGAAAGTTGGGTTAGGGTCACCCCAGATATCTTATATGAAATAGATTTGAGTAATTTATCCTGAACCTTTGCGATCCTATCAATAACAACATGTAATACGATGTACGTTGGTCACTTATGCTGTAATGGGTCGGAAACCCATTATTTATTTATTAAGATATGATCAAATTAAGCGCGATGTACACAGGGTAGAATGTTCGAGAATATCGAAGTTTTGGTGTTCAGTTGAACACCAAATCTGGTTTAGGATTTGACCGCGTGTTTATAAGTTTAAATTTGAAGTGTTGCCATTGGCTAAGAAGAAATGCTTCCGGCTTCCTTTGGGGTCAAGGGATGCAAACGAACACATCTTTGTCTCTTCTCATTTCAACCACCGTCATGTAAAGTACACGTTTTTGTGGAGCGTTCTTAGGGGCTTAAGTTTATCCCTGGTAAGTCTTTTCAACTCGTCTCGCATTTCATTGTAAATTAAATTATTCATATTTCTGCTAAAAGTGTGTCTGTCTAAATCAACTCCTAGGTTTAATTTAAACGTCAATATGTTCAAAGCTTCATTCATTTTTCTATGTCCAACTGAAACTTATTACTGTACATTTCTTTATGGTAAGATCTAGACCAACAGGCAAATCTTTTTAGGTCATTCTGGATAATCAGTACGCGACTGAATACATGAAATTTTGGAATGAATGTAGCAGTTTTCAACATCATTAATAACACAATCTAACAGCCAGCGCGATGAGTGGGTACCGTGGGGAACACCAGATTTAATATGGATTTCCGATAAAATAATATTCGTTATAACCGTAAGTTGTAGCCCTCTTTAAAATAGAAAGAAAGTGTAAACATTACCCTCGCATCCACCAATCGTTCGACTTGAAAAGTACCTAATTTTGATCATAATTCCGCACTGATTGCCACTTCAGAGCATTTTACATTTATTATCCGTGTCCTCCATCTGATTTACATAGTATTTTCCGGGAAAAGAGGTGCATGATCGTCCGTTGACCTGTTTCCAATCGGTACCCATGTAAATGCAAATCGCACCAGATAAAGTAAAGCGCAGATGGCGGTGGTTGTGAAGCAGCCTCGTCCTGCCCGGAAATGGCAAAAATCAGAACGGCAAAAACGTTGAACGTCACGTCAACGATGTAAAGCAATATGCATGTCCGGACAGTAAATTGCACAAAGGTTACTTCTCCCGTTGAAATTTGCATTTAAATGAGCGCACTCGACCACTTCTTGCCCCTCTCCATCGCGATGGGTGTACACCAACGCTTACCCCGCCAGCGGAATACTGGGGACCCCTAAAGTGACCATTTATTTGCAACCGAATTATATCCGAGAGGTCTTTGCATATATTTTCGCATTTGGCGGGACGTGAGCAACGAATCTGCATACATTTATTTATTAGCTGAATATGCACACGGACACGGAGGCGACCTATAACTATATATACTATGTGTATACCTTGGAACGTGGGAAACGAAACAGTCTTACGAAACAGTTCTATTTTATTTTGTTGGGACACGTGGCCGCGGAAACTGCTATTAATTTCTGAAGGGCATGTTACTTTCGCGTTATTTATATAAATAATTATGGAGTTTGTGTGAAGCTTGCCTGACAATGGCCAATTGTAAACTGAAATCGACATCGTACAGTACGTAATATTACTTGAAATTTTGTTTGAACTACTTAAATATTAATTTTATTACTGTACTTCGTTCGCATTAAGCACGAAAAGTTTTCACCATAACTATTTGGCATATTATATTGTAAGTTCAATAAAAAAGTCTAATGTTTAGGTGTACGCAATGCAAAATATTGTAGATTTGGATGCTCTGTAATTTATACCTATGTATGTATGTCTTTGAAAGCGATAGCGCCCCAACGATACAACGGATCGAGCTGATACGTGTCTAGAATTACTAGGAGACGAATTGGATAGTTTTTGGCCACAATGTGACAACCGAAAGAGGATATTACATGCGTTTTCTTAGGGATTCATCCGATTTTGATCAAATTGATACCAGCTCATCCTGCAGTCATTTTAAATACGTACACTAATTTACAGATAGATCAATTGGATGAGCGGTTTAGACGTTATAAACGTTTATAGAAGCAGTTTGATAGAATCCACAGCTTTTCTTTTAATATTATATAAAAGCCAATTACTTTACAAGATGTTCCAAACTTAGACTACTGCAGTCTTTTTAATCTTGAGGAATAAGAAGTAGACATATTTTGATTTACCACACAGCATGTTGATTCTGACAATTTTCTTTACATCGTGTTGAAAAAACTATCAAAATTGCTTAAAAAATACACGAGTTGTTTTTGAAATAAAAGCTAAATTTACATAGTTTGAGTTAGGATTGTACCGTGTTTGAAAATTCATTTACCGAAATAAATGAAATGTCAATGCATTGCTACGTACTTTCGCTTTAAAACTGAGAGGCGAACGCTTTGATTCTTTAAGAGGAATTTTGTACAATTTTCTGAAAGAATCAGCAGAATCTACCAAAGATATAAAAAGTTGAAGATCGAAATTTCTCATATGAAAAGAACGTTCAGATAAACATTTTATATAACAATCCATAAAATGAAGTAAAATGCTCTTATATTAAAATTAAATATTATTTTTTACTTTAGATATATTATAATATTTACAATTAGGGGATAACGTTATATTATGTGATATCTTCGTTATCTATACATTCGTATCCGTCAAAATTTCTTTGTACCACAGTATAGAATAGGATTTAGCTTTAAGTCGAGTTTCAACCAACAAGGAATCTGCATACATTTATTTATTAGTTGAATATGCAAACGAACGTGGCCGTCTGATATTTGTACATGTAAATGTGTAAATTCAAACTGGGTCGGGCACCGTGTCGGGGGGCCTTAACCAATCCTGAAAAACAATTAGCAGTAATGCGGTCCGCATATACGCCGGCTGGTCATCCGGGACGAGGTTTCTTTGGCGTTGGGCGTCCGGAACTGCGTCCGAATTATGGGGGTAACCTCCGCCAAGCGGTTGGTTGGTTGTTCGCTGCTGCTGCTGGGAATGTTATTATAGGTAAATGGGTCAGGCCGGGGCTTAGGATTTTTGCCCTCGTAAAATTATGGAATTTACTGCCGACGGATACTTTGAATTCGAGCTCTCCCGGCTAAGTTATCACCTCGAATATCTCTCTCTTCCTTCGTGCTCGGTCAGGAATGGTGAAGAAATATCCGCGAATCTGTCTAATATTTTAAAAGTTTTGTCTGGTGCTTTTTCCTGAATCGTTTTCCACTGGAAAGTAATTAAAACAAACAAGGTTGGTTTATTGAGGTTTCAACATTCCCCCCACCTGATAATATTTACCTCCAGGGGTCAGAAACCCTAAAATAAGGAGGCAATTTCAACAAGAGCACTCCTGGAGTAGAAGTTACATATTACAGTTTCCAAGGAAAATAACGACCCTAATGATCCTCTTCCAACAGAAAGCAAAATACATTCTATTAAAAATGCATGGTTATATTTTATTGTGTTTACGTTGTCCTGTTTATAATTGCGTTAATAATTATCACTCTTTACATTCC
This sequence comes from Aphodius granarius, assembly GCA_963971325.1. Classification (NCBI taxonomy): domain Eukaryota; kingdom Metazoa; phylum Arthropoda; class Insecta; order Coleoptera; family Scarabaeidae; genus Aphodius; species Aphodius granarius. Next base: position 8,996,745 of record OZ020222.1, on the reverse strand, counting down.
TATTAGGAAAGTATTGCATATGTTTGTTTGCGTGTTTCGCGGAATATAAAGGTGGCTCCACACGCAACGGAAAATCTGAAAGTCTGGCTTGAGGCGCTAGGCCTCGAGGAAAACCTAAAAATAGGGGAGTCTCCACACAGCACGGTATATACGAAGGCCAGCCTTAAGGCATTTCAGTTTGTGCTCGCGCAATGGCGTCAACAAATGATGCTCTTGCTGATGTTGATTTATTTTAGCTATAGATAGTAATAAAAGGCCTCGAGGCATACCTCATATCCCTCCACACAGTCCGGTCGGCTTTGAGACGCATATAAGCAGAGGCAAGCCGAATGAGATTTTGTATTGAGATTTCCGGCCTCCAGGCGTCAGATCCGCAGGAATACCTCTACAAAATTCTCCATACACACATAGAGGTTTTCATTGAGGTCTTGCGCCTCGAGGCATGCCTTCGGGTTTTCTGTTGCGTGTGGAGCCGCCTTCAAGGTCCCGCGAAGTGTTAGTCAGCGTTCCGTGATTTTATCTGCATGCGTTCAAGAACGAAAAATGTTCTACAGTAGAAAGAAAAGAAAAATAGCATCAAAATATCTGGGGTAGCCCTCACCCAACTTTCCGACTACATCGTTGGCACAATGAACTGTCTGAACACTTTTGCAATTATTCAATTAAACAAACCCTACAAAATTCAATTTGAAGTACTGTTTAATTTTTACAAGTCCGATGATTGATATATACCTATTTTCAAAGTCAGTAGCTGTAGTCGTATTAAGCTTGCATTTATTGACGATATAATAAAATATCGATAAGAAACAGAATGAAATGAAGAAAAATAATATTGCAAACTATTTTAAATATTACAGTTACAGACGTTGTTTGCTTTTCTTGCTTCCCAGTTTGGTACATTACAGGAACGCCTTAAGCTTGCAGCTATTGAGGATGTAAGAAACCGAGCTGATACAATTGCGTCCTCATGCAACTGCTCATTGCGGCTGCCACAAACACCAAAATTTATTCGATGTACAATTATACAAACTGATAACAACTATAATCGCATTAACTGGAAAATCGGACTAGCTGCCGATTCATTTGCGGCTTTTACCTCGTCTATCCCAATCGGTCTCCGGACTGGGAGAAGGGGTCGAACTATCGGCCGCGACGGCCAACAGTCGAATCAATTACTATAGAAACTACCCTCTATTCCCCAGGGTGGCGACCATAAATTCACCCGGCCAAGTATCTCTTATTAATCGAAGGAACTGTGTATGGTTTCCATCGGGGCTGTTGGGGAATTGAGGAGGGGCTGGTTTGTAGGTGGGGGTTGGTCTCTGGTGGCGATTGATGTGCGGCGATCGCCGCCGCTTCGGACGATCGCAGCGCCACCTCTATATCGACACCTCACTTGTTACATTCCACGTATCTTCGCTGTGAACTCAGATTTCTTTTTCGTAAATTTTTTTGAAGAGAGATTTTACTTTTATGGATGCACGGAAGCAGTATGTAATATTTCCCATGTGTTTGTTAGTATTGCTTGTAACAGTATTCTCTATCCTATAATGTATGATGCCATGAAAAAAAAAATAATTAAAAAAGCAAATGTTTGTTTTTTAAACCACTGGTTTAAGCTATTGTGTAGTCGAACTAATAGATGAATAATAGAAAGTATTCATACGACAACCAGGAAAAAAGACTTTTGAGAGACGTCACTTTCATCTAGTTAAGCACATTCGCATAATTTAATGTTTGCCTAACTTTGGTCGACAGCGAATTATGAGCGGCCATTAAACCAGCAGCCATATTGACTTAAGTAATTCCTTCACGTGCCAGCGCACTAAATTCATCCCCATCTGTATCTTGTACGCACCTCATACAGTACCTACGGCACACGTAGATGAGGATATTCCGGGAAATTCGGAAGTGGATGGTGTGAGGCACTCTGTAGGTAACTTTCTCGGGCACTAACAAATGATCTAATTTCGGCGAACATTTCTCCGGTGAAGTATTCAGCGGCGGCAGCGGTGGTGTGGGGGCGCTGCGCTCGGTGGCGTTCCTCCAGCGCCCTGTACCCGATGACTTCTCGCAGCGTCAAGCTAACGACTCAGGCCATTAGCAGGACCGATGCGGAACGAGAACTTGGCGGCAAGTATTCAGACCGCTACTTACGGTCCCATGACGTACCTGTCTACGACACAACGGCCCGTCATTCTCCATGTTGACGCGACAAGACGTTATTGCTAAACTGCCTCTACTCACCTCTACTTTGACTCGCGAATCGAGTGACGTTGTACAAGTTGTAAATCTGACAATGTGTACACTGTACATAGGCAGCGTCTACACTTAAAGCAACCAGCAATCTCAATACGATTGCAATGCAATTTCGAGAGATTCAAGCTATTGTAACATTGAGCTAAGTTTGTGGTTTAGGAGGCAAGCAGACCTCCTTGGATTATATGTAATCCTGTAACATAGATACTGCACATGTAGCACCGGTAAAGAAATGTGAATACCAATGTAGCTTCTTTTTTTAGAATCCTGGACTGCTGGAAAAAGAGGTACTTTGGTTTAGCTCCATCTGTGGTTTTAAACTAGTCGGACCCCGTGTTTTATTAATTGAGATAAGGATATAATGAATTCAGACAAGGAATTTAGATAATGAAAGGCCAAGTTTATGCTAGAACCTTGTAATTGTAAAGCGTCCCTTCTTGCCCAGTATTTCTAAGAATTAAGGACTGAGCAGTGTTGCTCGCGTCCACAGAATTTCCAACACATTACAGCATTTCTTTGTATGTAATAATATGATTTCTTTGCAGGATTCATTATATGAGCAAATCAGTTTTCTTATAGTTTTGTACCCTCCACATAAATTAATTGTAAACAAATTGTTGTGATGGTTCAAACGAAAGATTCAAGTTTGAACTTTAATGCTGTCAAGACAAAGAGAAATGGACACCGGCTAGTGGCTGTAAAAACCTGTCTCTGCTTCATCCGTTCAATGGATTATTTGCCCTTGTACAGCACTTTTTGGTAGCCGCATTTACATTATTATACCAGTAGTCACTAGTCAGTGCAAAATTCATTAATAATATTCAATATCGAAAAAGAACTTTTCATTCTACCAAAAACTCATAATCATGCAGTTCTGGTTAATTATGAAATTAAAACGTTAATGCAAAGCGTAAACATTAAATTATAACACCAGTTATTCTATTGAAACCCGCAGTCATTTTTTGACAAACACACACACACACATATATATGTACACGTGACCTAGCAGCACCATGCGCGACGATACAAACAAACGAAAAGCCAGTTCGCGGCGCAGGCTCGCGGAGCCGCGAAGTCGCGCATCGCGTCGGTGATAAATTCGAAATTCTGGCTAGTAATTGCATCGAATCAAGTGATTAAGTATTACCAGTGTGTCGATGGAAACATGGACCATCATTTTCGAGTAACCTGCACAACAGATCGATCATCGGTAAGTTTATTTTTTCGCATAAATCATCGTAATTGTTACGAAAGTTTTACTTGCCTACGCCATATTGAAAATTTGACGTTTCTCGTTGTGAATTTTTAGACCCTTATGCATATTGCGGTTATTATGTTGTTGTTATAGTGTGGTATTGTACCAGTTTCTATTTATTTTTTGAACTAGATGTGAATTTTTGGGGTAAATTAGTGAAAATTGCATCCGATCAAAGGCAGTATTGCGCTAGGCGCGAGTATTGCATTCGTAATGTTCTCTATGCCGACAGGTTCAGTGTAGGTTTACTGATATTTACAGCTGAAATCCAACGGAAACTTGCTGTATGTTCTAACTCCTTTGTTGCTTCGAAAATTTATTTCCGTCATCTGTTTGGCTGTGTTTGTAGAATGTTCAAAATTCCTGAATAAATGTTTAATTCTTTTTATTAATTCCCTATCCTCAAGACTAATAATTAAAACAATGCAATACTTACTTATTCCAAGTTTTGACGAACTATCAGCTCCTTTCATGATCTTAACACTCTTCATTGTTGTGCAAGTGTCAGATTTCAGCAATCACCCAGATTAATGATGGCGCTTCAGACGCGACATCACAAACATAAAAAACCAGCCCCGTCCCCGTTTTCATCCCCTTACTCCAAATTTATACAATAACATCGTCAGAGCTCGTCGTAAACCAGTGTCAACTGGGCAATCACCGGAAACAAATGAACGTCGGCGAAAGCCAGTGGCGTAGCGCAGGGGCCTTGTTTAAGCTTCGCCGGTTGGAATTAATTACTTTCCGTTTTGTTCGCCCCACCCCACCCCTTGCCTTCATCATGGCTTCTCTGCCGCCTGTACAGACATCCCTGTTATCCTCGCGATGAGATAAAAACGGTCATAGCGTGGGAGTTTGGTTACCCTGGGTCTTCAGACCTTACGTCTTGAATATTTATGCAAGACTTCGGTGGCTGAGTTTTGAAGAAGCCGAAAATTATAATCAGACGTGCTCCTTTAAGAGTGCTTTTTATAAGTGACAAAATATATGCCCTTTTAGCAATTATTTATTTATATTTCTAGAAATATTGAAATATTTGTTTCAAGTACTTAGTTTTTAGCCTTTAGCTTCAATCTTGATGGGGTCAAGTGTTTTAAATTGCTAGTTCTACGTGAACGAATTCTAGATGGCGTAGTAGTGCAAAGCTGCTCCCGGACAACATCCGAGATATTTCCCATAATATGTACGCATGCCACCGCTTGGAAAATGCTGGAAATTCTTCAGTCGGTCTAGCTGCCTCGTGATATTGAATCCTGAGGCTTAACTTAGAATAGAACTGGATGCTTCGTGCATTTTCTATTCGGCTTGAAGGTCGGCTAAGATGCAGAGTTTCTCAAATATTATTCAAGCTATGTGAACTTTCGATTTGATTCAATGTTGTAACACTACATTATTACCCTGTTATCTCCGCTTCTTGATTTATTCTAATACCTGTTTTTCTCGATGGTATGGCATTGCTATTCTTCTTAAGCTAATCTCAGATATCAGCCTTATACCATCAAAAGTTAACGCCGATTAAGCAATAAAAACAAATCCTCAAGGATTATCTCAATTTGCCAACTCCAATTCCACAATGGTGGTGGAGAGTAAGAAGCACTAGAGTTAATTAAAAGTAGTCGTACGGGGGCTACGACGGGGTACGCACCCCTATCCGTCCGGGACCTACTGGAGTCCCGGTCCCGTAATCCCGGAAGAGTGATGACGAAAATTTCTCGCATTCCACTCCAGGCCCGAGATTAATCACACCCAGTACACATCTACAACACGCTCCCCGCGGCAACTTTATGAATTAATTAAATTCGGTCGTTTGTTTGTTCGCCAAGACTCAAATTAAGATATATCATTATGGTGATTATTAGCTTAGTGCTTAACAAAGTGTTCTACTATGTAAGAAAGTAGTCGCACCCATTTGACAATATACCACCAGGTAGAGGTTTTGCAGCTTTGCATTTTGGCCTCTCTTTTTACTACTACTTGGGTTTAACAGTTCCCGGAGCTTACAAAGGGAAAATGAGCGACAAATAGAAGGCTTTGCACCCGGATCCACTTTAAGACAAATTGGAAGTGGCTTTTCTGAACCAATCAGAAATACTCTAATCTGTTAAAATATCTATTTGGGGCGTATTTGGTCCGTTCAACGTTTTGGGTGAAAACTTCCACTCTGGTTTCTTGGAAATACCCAGGCAAAGAGACCCCAACCCAAGGTTCCAAAACTTCCCTCATAGCCAAATATTTCAGGAAGTATCCTAATTAAATTAAAATCTTATCCCATTCAATTGAATCACTCATTTCAACTAAATAAACAACGTGTTGCGGACCCGTTACAAAACATCGGGCTGAATATTGGTACATATACAGAGTGATGATAAAGTTCGGAACAAAATTCATAATATCGTTATTTAATGTTTTCAAGAAAAACGCTCGGACACGTCAATTTTAACGTTTAAATAGCCACCTTATGGCGTAAAAATTTCATCTATGACGTCACCTACTTCGGAGCGATGACGTTATCCATAATTTTTGTAAATGGCAACCCCATTTTTTTACTGTTTTTCAATAGAACTCATTATTGCTGAAATGAGGATGTAAAATAATTGGTACCTTACAATCTTACATAACCGATTTTTTAAGAAAAATGCAAAATTCATTAATAATATTTAATATCGAAAAAGAACTTGTCATTATACCAACAACTCATAATCCTGCAGTTATGGTTAAGTATGAACGTAAAACGTTAATGCAAAACGCAAATATTAAATTATAACACCAGTTATTCTATTGAAACCCGCAGTCATTTTTTTGGCAAACCCACACATAAGTGTACACGTGACCTAGCAACACCATGCGCGACGATACAACCAAACGAAAACCCAGTTCGCTGCGCAGGCTTTCGGAGCCGCAAAGTCGCGCATCGTGTCCGTGATAATTTCGAAATTCTGGCTAATAACTGCATCGAATCAAGTGGTTAAATGGTACCAGTGTATCGAAGGGAACATGGACCATCATTTTCAAGTAACCTTCACAACAGATCGATCACCGGTAAGTTTATTTTTTGCCTATAAATCATCGTGATTGTCGTGAAAATTTCACTTGCCTACGCCGTATTAGGCTGAGGCCGCACTACGGCGGAACCGCCGCGGTTTTTAACCGCGTGATTCTGTGAGTCAAGGAAACTAATACAAGCGGCCGCACTGCGGTTTTTTCCCGCGTCCATTTAATACCATACATTTTAAAACCGCGGCGGTTCCGCCGTAGTGCGGCCTCAGCCTTAGAAATTTGACGCTTCTCGTTGTGTCTCTCGTTGTGAATTTTTAGACCCTTATGCATAAGTGATTATCTTGTTGTTATACTGTGGTATTGTACCAGTTTCTATTTATTTTATTAAGTAGACGTGCATTGTTGAGGTAAATTAGTGAAAATAGTAGCCTATCAAAGGCAGTATGCAGCGCGAGTATTACATTCATAATAATTCTCTATACCGACAGGTTCAGTATAGGTTTAGGTACTGAGATTTACAGCTGAAATCTAACGGAAACTTGATATGTTCTAACTCCTTTGTTCTTTTCAAAACTTTTTTCCATGTCAGCTGGTTAGCTGTGTTTGTAGAATGTTTAAAATACCTGAATAAATGTTGATTTCCAAAATTTATAGCTTTGGACAAAATAAAACGGAATTTCAGCGAAAATACGCGTTTTGATGATCCTAAAATGCATGAAAACTTGCACAAATCTATGTCTATGTGTAGGTAGAATATGTATTGGGACGGAATACAAAGTTAAACGTGACAATTTCGTCAATTAGTAAATTTTTCTCTTTAAAATTGAAACTGCATCGTTAATTACACACATACTTTTATAATCAGTGTCAACACTGCAGCTGAAATTTTATTCGGTCTTAAGAGCCGCAAATGCTGACGTAAAGAGCATGAGGCTTTCCAACCGCGGTCTGCCTACTCCTGCCCTAAACCAATACATCTTTTCAAGTTTCAAAACAACCGCATATATTGTATTGCCACTTCTGTGCTAATATGGAGCAATGCAACAATTCTAGTGCAACGGTCGTGAAAAAGAAATGTTATTTCATTGGACGGAACGCTTCGAATCTCATTCTCATAACTTGTTAGTATGGCCACGTAGCAGGCGGAAATTTAAAATAGCGGGTGTTCCGCTACAAATGGAACCGAGTGCACTTGAAAGGCCAACATTAAAGCGATTTTTATTGGACAAGCCGAGACGGTGAAATGCGGATATGGAAAATACTTTACGTACATTTCGCCGGAAACTATGCTACCAGCTGGAATTATATACATTTTCTGAGAATGGCCCGGCGACTCGTGCAAAATTGCTACGTTTTCCGTTAAGTTGTACAGCTTTTTAACACCTCCACTCGTAGTGCATTTTCATTCAGGCTTTCCTGGTTTTATTAACATAGGAGTGTACAGATTTTTTGTCTCACATCCGTCACAACGGAATGCTCACGTTAAACACTTAAAACTTCCTCTACGTACAACGGAAATGAATTACGTTCGAATCTTGGATATCAGGAAGGACTCAAGAAAGGAATTCGATCCTCGATGCTGCTCGGTCCTATTCATTTTCAATATGTATGCAAAATGCGATAACATTCAGCAGGAGAACTCGGGTCAAATGAAATTTTAATAAGTAGATTCCGGCATCGAGAGTACGACTCTCGCTTCTTTTTTTCTTCGCCTTGGTTTTATATATTAGGAACTCCGGATCAAGTATTAGAATTTTAGATGTCCTATCGGCCCCTGAATGCGCGTCCCTCTCTACGAACTGTAGAGGAGTTAAAATTACTTCATATTGGTTGAGGGATTAATCTGAATTATAATTTTATGGAGATTTTCTAGGGGGAGTAATAAGGTTTGGAAAATTATGTAAAATCGAGTTTGATGAAGAAGTACTCTTAAGATTGTTCGTTAGTCCGAAATTACGTAGAATTGATTACAAACGGATTTATGTTCGGTTACGTCAATTTTAACAAATTTTAGCTTTATGTTTGAAGTCCAATCGTATATCAATTTCATGCGAATCATTTTGTTTTTTGTTTTGTGGACATAGGCACTTGTACTCTGAAATGTTCCACTTGTTCGATGACTCTTGATTCATCTTTTGTAACAAAACACAATCAAATTGCGTTTTGATGAAGTGTATCGCTATTATCTATATGTACCAAACAAACAACTGACGATTTTAACCAATTTTCGCCAATTTTTGTATCTCGAATCCGAACTTTTCGTTCTTATAAATGAACCCGGGCTATGCTAGCATACAAGAGTCCGTATATCTCTTCCGAAAAACCAATAAGGGTCTACATCGCATCGTATTTTTCACAGTTCATTCGACGTTGCCGTTGGACGTGGCGACATTTGACATTCCTCTCCCCACCCCGATTCCCGAGCTGTACAGTATCCACATACGCAAGGCAGAGTGGATTTCTGGTACCGCACGCACGTGATCCGACTGTCGATCATTCTGGGGTTCCTGCTTGTCGTTCTCACCCTCTTCCAATTCGAAATTGAATATATAGGTATACGTATGTATGTATATGTAGTATATATACGGCACCGAAATGGAATGGCCCATGGAAAAGTCCTTGACAGTGCAACGGCCCGCACGTATTGCATATATTTTTTGCGCGTTTTCAGTTTTCTCGACTCGCTCAATGTTGCCATGTCTGGAATATTGAGTGTACCCTTGCGTTGATTTAGGAGGGATATATTATTAGGAATTTGTTGCTTATAGACATTTCACAATATTCAGGATTGGATCACTGCTTCCAGCTGTAATTTATTACTTATCTTCAAACATTCTGATTTGGGCATGAGTATAAATACAAGTTTATGGGAATTCTTTTTTACTTTCCGACTAGTACCCTAGAAGAAAAGTATGTACTGTAATCGACGAAAAAAAGATTTCAGTGGAAATACGCGTTTTGGAGTCCCCTGAATCGAATGCAATGATTTCTGGAAACTGTATGTATGTATGTGTGTTTGTAGGTTTGTGTGTTTGTGGGTTTGTGGGTTTGTGGGTATGTCTGTGAACACGATAGCGCCCACACGGAACAACGGATCGGGCTGGAATTAGGTATACATGTTTAGAATTCTCGGGGAACGAACTGGATTGTTTTTGGCGACAATCTGACAACCGGAAGTGGCAAATGTTACATGTGTCTTCTGAGAGATTCATCCGATTTTGGCCTGATACCTGTTAATCTTCCAATGACTTTAAATATGTACACCAAATTACAGACCAGTGGGATTAAGCGCTATAAGAGTTTATAGAAGCACTTTGGCAGAATCCACAGCCTTCGTCACTGTGTTGTCTGACGTTTGTCAGATGTGAGGGCCACCCCAGATATTTAGAATTGGGTTCAGTGACATTCAGACATTAATTTACGAAGACTTTACATTATTTTGGATCATACTTTTTCTATTACACATTTTGATAGTTTTTGTAAGATAATAACAAAATAGTCTGTGTCTTGAGACGATAGCGCAGTAATTAATGCATGAGAATATATTTTAAATATTTCCATATTTGCATGATATATTGACGTACCTACATTTTAAAATTATTTTTATTTATAGAAAGTATTTTATAAGGACGTGACACACCAAACTTAAATGTAAAATAGAATGCTTCTATATATTCTTTTTATTCTTTATTACTTCTAAGTCAACAAGTACAATTATTTTTAAACGAATGCAATTTTTGTCTAAACACATTTCAGAGATAAGTGAGTACGATTTATTAAGGTAATATTCGATTGAAAGCTATACACAGGGGGTAAAATGTATTCGATACAACACGAATATCTTTGATTGAAGTGAAGAATATGACATGTTTCTATATCCGCAGAAAGATCATTTGGTTGGTTCAACTAAAATACAAAATTCTCAGAGTAAGAATATGATTTTCTCGATGTTCCAAGTATTACGTTTTCTTATTTTGAGTATGAAGGAACTGCTTGAAAGGAATTACGTGTGTTTTAAGGGATACGTACGTATACTTTTGGGTACGTATACGTTTGTTCGTTGAAGAATGTCTATTTTCACCCAACAAAACGTTGTTGTTGTAAAACGAACGTTTTACTCTTTTTATATCTAGAAGAATAACATTTTCTTCATCAGAACAAAATATACTCAACATCAACGTCTCTTAAACCGGAAGAATAACTAGCCATTGAAAAACTACATATATTTAAATTTTTATTACAGTACTATATTATTTGGATAGGAAAAATATCCTCTTCATGCTGCATTATATTCGCAAGAACAATTTTACTTGATATCCAAGAATAGAGTTCCCTCTTTGTAGGCTATTCCACGACAATTCTGGTTTTCCTCATAATCCTTGTAATGCACCCATGAAATAAAACACTTATGCATAGATGTAAACAAACAATATACGAACACTCAATATCGTCAAACGTATATAGCGGTAATATATGGCAAAAGACGCGAGAATGTATTATCGCCATCTGTAAACTAATGGCACAACTTTCTATGTATCTCTCAGAGTAAGAATCTTGGGTCAAGATACTGTTTTTTCGTTGAAGCATATATATTTTCCGTCCAACGAAATATTTTTGTTGTAAGACGAACGTCTACTTGTTTATAGAAGAATAACTTTTTCTTCGTCAGAGAAAAATATACTTAACATAAACGTACTAAATTCTTAAATCGTAAGAATAACTAACCGTTGAAACAACTATATTGAAATTCTTATTAGAATAAAATATTATTTGTATCGAAAAAAAATCCTCTTCATGCTACACTATATACGCAAGAATAATTCTTCTTGATATCCAAGAATAGACTCCTGTCTGTTTACAGTTACACTTTTAGAATCTACGGACCTTAGTCACAATAAGAATAATAAGATGCTAGTAAATCACTACACAAAAATGGATCTCATTTGATACATTTGCAATTTTCTCTTTCGAAGAATAATTTTGTAAATGTCGTTTATTAGATTCACAACCAAGCAATAACAACAAAATGATGCCCCTTGTTAGCTAATTAGCTATAAATACATTTAATTGAATCCCATTTTTTGCACATTTACAAAAATCGACAAAAAAGCGGCATTTGGCACAGTACTGAAACAAAATTCTTCTTCCATAAAAAGTGACATTTTATTTTAGTCTTTTAGTTAGTTAAACTGTCGATTTCCTTATCTACACACTAGTTTCTTTAGATAGCGTTATTCCTTCAACTAAAGTTTTCTCCAGGATTGTACAAAAAGTACTGTTCAAGTTCTATTCCAAAGAATACTTCGCAATCATTAGAGTAATGTATTTTCTGATAAGGAACTTTAGTATACATAACTCAAATTCAGTTGTCCATGGAGAATTCTTAACTAACAATAAGTAATTTTGCTCACCTAAACGTGCAAAATTAACCAAAGAACAAAATTAAATCATTGCTTTCTTTGATATTGTTTGAAGGTCGTAATGCCAATTTAACGACCTGAAACTTCCCTAGCAATCAAACCGACACTCGGCATACCTTACTATATACATTGTACAGGGTATAAAGTAAACTCATTAGTATCAGCTCGATTACAACAGGGCTGCCGGGGTTTCCCAACGGTGTATTCTAATATAATTATACACACGGAAACCTCGAGATTTATAGCACGGAGAGAGAGTTGGTGCAGTGCCACAGAAGCCCCTACGGGACGCCACTGCTCTACTCGCTAGTTACCGTTCCATCCCGTCGCAGCCATACCTCGAAGCATTCGCCAGAGACAAGATCAGTACAGCGGATAAGGAAGATTCCGCATTAGCTAAATGACACTTTTCTCGGTGCGGATTAAATCGATATGCAGCGCCCCCTGGGGACCACTCGGTGTACTTCCTCGGATCCGAATCTCGGCCGACCTCTTTCTCTTGGATATCTTGTTACCTGTTTCGTTTTGGGGATTGAGTAGCGCGAAGGTGACTGAGGGTAACTGTAAAACTGCAAAGGAGAGCTATTTCAACAGAATTCAATTACATTTCACGCGATGGCTCGACGTATCTTTCTAGATTGGTTTGGCGCTCTAATGTTCAACCAGCACAAAGCACTTTGATTTATTAACGACGTTTCGAGTACAACAGTAAATGTCTTCGATCCTAGTAGTCCTATGTCTCAATAAATACTTTTAATATGGACCAAACTGGTTTTTGATCTGTATCATTTATTGTGGAACATGTACGGCTGTGTTTGTTTTGAATAGGTAATTGATTGCCATGAAGGCAGCCCTGTTGGCTTTGAACAGGTAGCGGAACGGGCTGAAATTTGGTATACATATTTAGAATTACCGAGGGATGAACTGGATTGTTTTTGGTGACAATCTAACAATCGGAAGTGGCAAATATTAAATACGTCTTTTGAGAGATTCATCCGATTTTGACCAAACTGATACCAGTTCATCCTCCAATGGCTTTAAATATGTATACTAATTTACAGATCAGTGGGATGAACGATTTATGCGCTATGAAAGTTTATAGAAGGTTACAGAATCCACAGCCTTCGTCGCTGTGTTGACTGACATGACATGACATTAAATGTTAGTATAACAAATCTCATAGAAACTGATAGAGTGCAGAGTGGCTATGACTTCAAAAAATTGATTGCAAAAGTGTTTAGACACTTCATTGTGCAAAATATGTAGTCGGAAAGTTGGGTGGGGGCCACCCCAGATATTTATTGAAGAGATATATGTGTTGATTTCGAACAGGTACCTGTTGGTTTTAAACAGATAGCTGTTTTGATTATTGTTTATGTTCCGTTTGACCTATTGTTATAAAAGCCTTGGTTTTATAGAATTTCGGCATGTAATTTGATGAAAAAGAGGAGTTTTAAAAGTTGAGGACAAAACATATATTTCTGTACTATGGTTATTTATAATTCGAGAACATGCTTAGCTTGCAGATTTATTGCCCATTTGCAATTGCACGGATTTAAGGACATACTAACATATTGGGTGAGACAGGTGTCTTTTCTTTCCCATTATCCATTTAATCTATGCGCTGTTGTGGACTATAAGCAACATTTCATATAAAAATAGCTGTGTTGGTTTTAAATGGGAAGCTGTAAGGGTTTGTCCTTAATTAACAAATATAGCTGTTGGGTTTGGACAGATATCTCCAGCTGGTTTTGAACAGGTGGCTGTTGAGTTTGAATAGATATTTTAGTTTTCAATAGGTAGGCTATTTATATTTGAACGACAAGGCAATCTTCACAACACTCCAACAATTTTACATTCCTTTTATTCACTCGAAAAATAACAATTTTATGTCGACAATTTCTACAATATCCGTCCTTAATTTATATAGAAAACTTTGTACAGCGCTCTCGGCAAACGCGTCAGAAAAAATGTGGACAAACACGACGTCGGAGTCGGCGGCCGATAAAATGCTCATAACAGTACCTGGAGGTGAGTAATAATTCATGAAGCGGTCAGCAGAAAGTTTCAGCTGGGGCTGGCCGCGTTTCGCCCTCGGTCACCTGTTAAGTGATACAGATAAGGGTCGGATGTATTTCATTACTGAACAATTTCGAACAGCGTAACACGCTCGTTGTATTATTCACCAGGGAGCAGCCCTGTCGCTTCCTTTAAATCGCTCTTCAAACCACCCATACATATTTTCGGAGTATAAAAATATCATGATAACATTGATAAAGTTTGAACGTTATTATCTACACTTATCACACACAAATTATTGGTTTATGAGAATGGCGGAGACGCCTTAATATTTAAGATTATTTACGTAACAACAAACTCTTGTAACATGGACTCAATATACTTGGATGAACAGCAATATCCCTTTGGCATCCCACTAACTTTAAGCCTTTCACGACGGCGTATTTTCTAATAAACGTCCAGGGGAAACATAATCGACGTTGAGCTCGTCGATCGCTATATGGTTTCCGAGGCACGCGGTCCAAAGTTCGTATAATAGCGCACACAGTGGCGATATTATTAATTTTGTGAACGGTAGGTGTTTCGGATAACGTGACTACAGGCGCTAGGGGCGACCGCCGACTCCGTTCATTGCCGTAATTTTGAGTGGATTCACGCTGCCGCCACCGCATGAGATTCCAACCAACAAACAACTTAATCTAAAGACGCCGGTTCACAATTCAAATAAAGAATATGAATAATAGCATAGGTATAGCTTCTACTGCGCCAGCTCTTTTGGTAAAACTGATGCACACTCGTGCTCAATTTCGTGTTCTATTGTGTGTCAATTTCTGTATATTTCATGAAGCAACTGATCTAAATGCCTTCGCACAACACTTCTTTGCCCGATTTCGAAATTCGCATCCAATTTCGTAGCGTCTTTTCCGTCTCGTCTTGTAACCGTTCCGTCGCGTAGTCCGTCGCGGCGCAGGAGATTAATATCTGACAGTGTCGTTAATCTGTTGTCTGAAACTCGTTAATCTTCGCGATAAGAAGCAAAGTCATTAAATTCAGCATCACGAGCGACGGTTCGGCCGCGAAACGCTACGCGGCGCTAGCGACCGTGGACGACCGAATGGCCCAACTTTTAACCAGAAAAGTTTACGTACTCCTTCTTCGGCCGACGAACAACGCTGCTCTTCTGTTTCGTCGGCCGACTTGCGAGGCAGGTCGAACAGGCATCCCTCCGTATTACGTATTGTGTATTGCGACTCGAGACGCCGAAGCAAGTGAGAGAGGGATGTTTTACTTCAGCGGAGATACTTATCTGAAACGAATGGCTCATTGTTATCTTTCTGTTTTGCTGTTTCGCGATACACTGACCTATCTGCCCAATGAAAACACGGCATTTCGTTTGGCTACACGAAATGAAATGACACTTTTTATTTTAGAGTATGTTAATATTTTTCTCTTCTCCTAAAACATGAAAAATACTGAAATAGACAAAACAGTGTATCACGAACGTCATAATTGCCCGGGTCAGGCGAATTACGGGGATGTGTCATTGAACCTGTAGTTAACGCAGAAAAATAGTCTAACCCCAGGTCGCGAATATAAATAGCTGTGAATATAAACAGTAGACATAAAGTTAGTTTTGTAGCACACAAATCCGTAAACAAGTCCGTAACAATAGAATTCTCTGTTATTAAGTTTTGCATAACTTAACGATTGCTAGACATTTTAAATAAATTAGAAATGAGGAAGTTCTAAAACGGAATAGTTTTTCTCATCACTAGAGTGTAGGTATCGATTTTGTTAAATCAAAAACTCATCTTCTGGAATCTGCATGTCATCCAGCAATCCTTATATTGTATTCAATTGGCATAGCACATCACCCAACTGATATAAATGTATTAAATTCCGAACGGAATACAGTTTCAATCTTAAGTGAGAGCCAAAAGGGATAGAGAGGGACGGAGACAGCAATATACTATAGAGGGCGCTTGCAACAGAGTGCAGTTCAAAGGCAAGATAACAGCGCCCTCTCTAAATTCAGTGTCTTTCGACGACGTTTACCAGCGAGACGGCATCTCCTTGAGAGATCGGAAAGATCCGCCACCCCCACAATGCAGGGCTAAGACACGTTCGATACATTTTTCAATTTTTCGATATCTCGGCTGTGATCTGGCCTAGACGCTTCTGCTGCTTCTTCCCTCTCAGTTAATTCACTTCCAATCTCCCGCGGAGGGTGATTCCTGTGCAGCTTCCTCCCCTAGGGGGCTGCAGGATGAAACAAACGTCAACTTGTCTGGAAACAATTTGCCCACCTGGATATTATAGACGTTGATAACTTATTTTATGCCCCGCACCAAGAAAAATGATTATTCCTACAACTCACTGTACAGCCTATATGTTTTAACTTTACAACATCTTCCAATTTTTGCGATCGTCTGTTTAGATACTAAAAGTAACTAATGTGAGGATCTGTTGTGGGGCTTTGCTCAGTTATTAAGGCAATGTTGAGCGGATGTTTGAAAATGTACTGCAGTTTTCTCGTGAAGTTGTGTAACAGGAAACAATTTTGCCTACCTACCCAAAGGATTTGATGCATTGTAGAACTTTACAATGCACTTTGTTGCTCCATACGATCGTGGCGTTATGTAGCTCCGGTTTGAGTGGATCACGTTGCTGCTTAGCAACAAATTTCTGCTTACATTAACTTATAGTAACCGTACCTTCCCACATAATATAAATTTCTTCCATTGTTTGTGAGTTCTCGTACGTACACTACCATGTTTAGACAAGTGAAATATAAACACTCGTTTTATCGATTTGTTCCTCGAATCGGAATACTGAATATTCTTTAGTTTTGAAAATATATTACGATTATTCACTACGAACCTAATAATTTTACTTAAATAATTGCTGAAAATCGTAGACGTAAACCAAATTACGGGGATAATTAGGAGATTACCATAAATTTAAGATTTGATTTACGCAAAACTAGGTACATCTCTGTCATAGGATATTTACTGATATTTTATAACTGTTTATGTGCTGTACTATAAACACTGATGTGACACAAAACAATACAGTCCTCCAGCTGAAATCAGGCCAACGAGACTCGACAAATTCCACGATAATCAGTGAAAAATATGCGACGTAGAGCACGATGATATAAAAGTTGTAAATGGCGGCCGTCCAATGAAGTAACTTTTCCCTAATACGTAATAAACGGATTATCCGCGATATCCGGCGACAGCCTGAAAATGCCGAAATATCGAACTACGGCTGGAATATATCGCTTAGCTCGGTGGCTGAACACGCTGAACTTAGCATCTCCCAGCTAGAAAATGGTGGCGGTGGCACTCTGCGAGTACGCGACAGCTACGGGGCCACGATGGCAATCTCATTATAAAACTTCCAAGTTCCGTAATTTTTGTCAAGACGGTTGGAATTTTACGATAAGCGCCTTCCAGTACCGTAAGTGAACGGGGAAGCGGGATCTAGTACGGCCACGTCAGCCGTTCACCCTCAGCAATCCCACTATATTCCTGCCCGTCCTGACATACTTATGCATAGCGGATGTCTGATTTAGCTTTCCACAATTTGCTGGACCATATAACATCCAAAAACTGACAACTTTCTTATTTGACGTTCTTATTTGACAGAGAAATGTTTAAGACTTGGCTTTGATATACGCTTGATTGTAAAATGACTTATCCTTATCAGTTATCACATGTGATAATGGGCAGCGTGGATGATTTTTTAAAATCAGTTTCATTAGATCATCTGATACCTATATTTGACAGTAAGTATATGCGTATCACTAATTTTTATGAAAATATTAAGGCAATAAGATAACTGGAAAGCATAAGAAAATTTACAGAGGAAGAAGTAAAAGAACTTATTCCCACTATTGGAGATCGAATTGCGGGAAGCTGTGAAGCTATTGGATTTGAAAACATCTGAAGTGAGAAACCGTTTATATCTATCATATGTATGTACATATTATATTTCACAAAAGGTGCAAATGATACCTATAGTACTGCATACAATGGACCAAGGTGTTTTGATAGCAAGGTCCAAAGCAAGGGATGCAAATCAATGGCAACAAATTCACCAGAGGTATTATTTAATTATTATATGTATTTAATACTTTGAAATGTATCAGATAACATTTAATTCTTTTACATTTTTTAATGTACTTTGTACTTATTTTGAATGTATTTTTTATTTTTATAATTACCGTATTGGTAAAAATATGAACTTTTTTTTACTTCTTTGCAGCACCGGTAGATAGTTTGATCAAAACAACAAAATTATTCACTTTAAATCCATATATTATGTTGAATGTAAATTATTATTGCTTACTTTGAATAATTGATCGCATTTCATTTAAAATGACAGTTACTTGCAGTGAGAATGAAATACTTTATTCAGAGCGCAGAAGGTGTTAAACCAAACCTAAAAATCTTTTTCTGAAACATTTGTTTTTCCAAGCAAAACAACCAATTACTTATTCTGATAATTATTATTCTCTTTAATCCGTCCAATGGTTGAAATAAAACAATATTAATTTGGTCGAAATGTTTAAATATTTGAAGTTTCATTCAAAACTACATATAGTCCGTTGTAATTGATGACTGTTTGGTATGAGTTAATAATTTACTCATTGGAACAAAATTTATCTTGAATCGAGTCCTTAACTCGCTTCTACTGAGAAAATTTTGTCTTGGCTGCAGTGGATAGTTATTTCGTGGATATGGAAATCAACCGTTGTTTTGATTCAAAGTAATTTGACTTGAACTCAGCATTTTCTCTAAACCATTTTTTAAACAATTTATATGCGTTTTTCTTACAATTATAACTTTTGTTCAAAACTGCCGCCTTTCTCCTACCAGAAACTTGACAGTTTTCCCAGTTACTTGCCATTTTCAATAATATAAAATATCTACAGCACTAAAAAACTGCCCAAGCGGTTTCTTCGAAAAGATAAGGTGTCGACAAGAAATGACGATATGCTACTCTTTACATAGCAAATTCTTATTTAATTTGATCACCCCCGGTTAGAGGGAAATTATTCAGGTCGCATCGTAACACTTGGTTCAACACTCCCGGTACGCGGCGAACGCTTTAGATTTTATATTATCTTTGCCCGTTTTCCTCGAGCTAATCAGAATGAATGTGTTTACATTGTCGGGGAAGTCGCTCCTCATGAATACTTTAATCTACTTTCACTTAATTCTATAATTCATTCGAGCTAAGATCCGAGAAAGATAAAGATAGGCAGAGAGTCAGGAACAGAAGATCCGAGTGAACTCAAAACTTCTTGGGGTGGCCGAACTTTGCGGTTTCCACCGCTGCAATACACAGTCTTCAGTGGCTCTGTGGAGTGTCGACTCTGGCCGCAGTAAAAAGCCCTGCGGGAAATAAGCGGTGCCGTTGCTACGCTATTAAAAATAATAAAACAAGCGGTAATTTGGAAACCTTAAAACTGCTTACGGCTAAGATTTCGGCCTGTTTAAAGCCGTTATTGCGAGCCCCCGCCCCTCTGTCTCCGCGAAGACAATTACCGTTCACGCTGTGAACAGTTGGGCCAAAACGGCCACTTTTAACATTTTGTTTGTTTTAATTTCAGCCAAGTACGGACATTTTGAATGAAAGACGCACCAAGTCAAATTATAATCAAGAGTCCATGTTGTCCAATTTACAATAACTCCATTAATTTGTATTTTATTTATACACGATATAAATATTTAAGAAGATTGATAATAGATAATGTTGCATAACTAAAGTCAACAAAAACAGGCAATTTTTTTGATATGTTAGTTCACTGATTAATAAGGTGGTTAATAGCATTGCTTATCAGAGTCTCTTCAGCAAACACTGAATTGCTAGACAGTAATTTTTAACCTACAGTGCTTTATAAAGCAATTTATAACTCAATGACCTCTAAAACTACCGCTAAAGTTTTCGAAACTGTGTCTGCAGTTGAACATCCCCAAATGTAATATCCGATCTAAGGCATCCCTTCTACCGTCCACTAAGAATTACCGTTCAGCGTTTTAAAATCGGCAACTGCGCTTCCAGGTTTGCAGACGGACAAGAGTGCGGCCGCATCAGTGGCCGGAGAATTATATCCAAGTCATTTCCGCGGCAATATTAGAGATATCTTGAAGTTTTCGGTCGTTAGAAAACCGCTCGAGGGTCCCCGGCGACATCTAGCGGACGCCGAACCGGATCTGATTTTGATCGCTATTGAATTAATGCCGACAGTTTTTGTCACTTCAGGGTCGGCATTTATCATCCCGATGCTAGACCACGCCAAAGTCCTTTCCAACCCCACCCCCATGGCACCCCTTAAAAGGGAATCCGAGATAAGGATTAAGTCCTGGACGGATCGCCTTCACTGGGATTGGCTTCGAATTGTATTTTGATGTCGCAGTGGCGATATTTCTGCTTTAAAATGTATTATTTGTACCTCCTGGGGCCTCTATTCATGATCCTTCGCCAAAGGTCACTTACATTCATGTTATTTCGAACCGATTCATAATCGATTCTTAGAATCATTCGAATACTCAAATAAGTTTGAATCATATTTATCATAACACATTATAGCCCTTCGTATTTAATTTCATGTAAACCACCATCAATAACCTGTTATGATCATCAAAAGATTGGCAAAAATGTTTATTGGTCCTAAATATAAATAGAAGAATAAAAGCATATTGTGATTTGCGCCACATCCTCGCATCACATAACTAAACTCATTCCTGTAAAAAAACAAAGGATAAAAAAGTCTTAACAAAAGATTTGATTAAACTTACCATCTAGAAGACCAACAGGAACATTTTTATCATCGACAGCGCCAGTCTCCTCCAGTCTTTCTTGGGCGATACGCTGAATCTTCAACATCAGATCAGGGTAGGGCATAACGGCCCTTATAAAGTCTAACCTATCCAGCCTGTACAGCTCAGAGCATTCAGTAGCCACAACCGAAGCAATCCTTGTTTCCCTTGGTACGACAAGAGCCACCTCGCCGAAATGGTTGCCATCACCCAAATGGCACATCTCCTTACCACTCCTCGCATAGATAGCCACCGTACCAGTGGCAATGAAGTACATACAATCTCCGACTGAGTTCGCCTTTATGATGACGTCATTAGTCATGAAGGTTTCATGGTTGAGGACGTCAACAATCCTGAGGAGTAAAGTTGTCGGTAGGTCTTTGAAGAACTTGACATTCTCGACTAGTTTTCTACAGCTGTGCATCTGAATTTCCTGCCGGAGACTGGTTGATACTGAAGCTAGGATTTCCTTTTCGCGGAAGTAGCTTCGCTGGAATTGGAACTCGAAATATGTGAGAAGGCGTTTTTGAAGATAGACCGGAAGTTGCTTGAGCTTCATGTAATCGTTAATCTCGCTCGTCAACTCGAAGTATTTCTGTGTGGCGGATGTATGTGACATGACTACGTCGACAACATATGCCATGATCATAAAATTAATGAGCTTAGCTATGAACCAAATAGTCATGGAATAGTAACAATAACCACTTGAGTTCACCCAGGCGAAACCACCTGTGTTGATTAGCCTTGAAGTTTCGTACATCACAAATAAATAGGTCGTCTCGACGTTTATCATAAGGTTGAAGGGCATCGCCGTCCTGGAACTGTTGTAGATGACTTGGTCATGAACCTCGGGCAAGCCTCTCGTCATCACAAAAATTGACAGGCAATTGATGACGTGATGAAACATCAAGTAGACAATAATCAACATCTTTATTTTGTAGACATACGGTGAAAATTTCAAGTTCTTATCCAAGTGGAGGCAGTATTTCACAAAGGTAACGCAACGGACAAACTTCAAGGCGGAGAGATAGAAAAATGCCGTGGAGATAATCCGTATTGCCCTGTTATGAGATTCCAAACTCAAAACGCCAATTCCAAAAGGCATGGAAGAAATTATATCGAAGAAAAAATACGAGCATATATACTTTTTACAGATGGCTGTTGGTTCCAAGACTACAATGTGCCTTTTGGAGTCGCAGTATCCCGTACTGAAAGACATGATCACATCAAGTAGACAAATCACACAACCGAAAGCAAATCGTACGCTCATCCAACAACTAGTCTTCGTAACGTCATATGCCAAATCAGTATGATAGAAGCAAATATCTAGCGGGATCATTATGAATAGCACAAAATAAACAGCGATCATAAAGTACTCCCAACAAGACCTCCAATCGCTGAATGGGTGAACTATGTATAGATACTTGAGATGTCGCTGGTGTTCCTGATAGATCTTCCTCTGACTAGGCAAATACGCCCTAGCCCTGTAGTTGATCTCTGAGCACATCCTGAATCGAGTGATCATCCTTTGGATCTGGATAAG
This sequence comes from Aphodius granarius, assembly GCA_963971325.1. NCBI lineage: Eukaryota > Metazoa > Arthropoda > Insecta > Coleoptera > Scarabaeidae > Aphodius > Aphodius granarius. The sequence continues at coordinate 8,974,422 of OZ020222.1, read as the reverse complement.
AATATTGGAGCTCTGGTGGAACATCGGCAAATCTTCAACTTCCATCGCTGGGACCGCGCACTCATGCCCATGTCTGAGAAAGAGACGGTTCTTTATATGACCAGTAGATTCGCTCGTCAGCCCCATGATGATGATGTATGACCTCTGTCAAAATTGGTGAAAAACGTGGTCAAAATATACCAATTCTCTATGGTGATGAGTTGCCATAGCAAGACAAGTATGTATATGTCACAATTTTGTAGTTTCTTTCTTTCCGTCTAGTATCCAGAAGGATAGTATGTATTGTAATCGATTGAAACAAATGTTTTGAGATTTCAGAGGAAATACGCGTTTTTATGTGAACACGATAGCGCTGAAATTTAGTATACATATTTAGAATTATCAGGGGATGAACTGTTTTTTTTTTGTCACAATCTTACATATGGAAGTGGCAAATGTTATATGCGTTTTCTTAGGGATTTATCCGATTTTGACCAAACTGATACCAGCTCATCCTCCAGTGACTCCAGCAACATGTGTACCAATTTACATTTTGATGGTATGAGCGGTTTAGTAGCTATAAACGTTTATAGAGTCAGTTTGACAGAATCTACAACCTTCGTCGCTGTGGTTGCAATTTGTCAAATTTTGATAAACGTTAGTAGTACTGGCATGACATGATACTATGACTGACTATCACTGACGTTACGTTAGGCTTGATGTTACGTAGCTGTATCTTAATGAAATTGATTAATTGCAAAAGTATTTAGACACTTCAATGTGTCAATGGATTAGGCGGAAAGTTGGGAGGGGGCAACCCAGGATATTTTTCGTCAAATTAAAGCAATGATGGAAGGCAACACAAAATACCAATTATAAATACTGTATCTCATAAACGTACTGGTGCATACTAAAATGTTGGTAATTATATTATACTGAGACCTAATTTTGCTCCTTTTTCATGGGCTGTGTGATATATGTTCGACAGAATACCCAATGTTCGAAGTATAATTAATGTCCATTAGTGTCAGAACCGTTATTTTCAGCAATACGGCGCTGTAATTTGATCATGCCATCCGGGAAAACCTCTAAAGGGACCTTCTATGCTCTTTAGGTCAACGCTCCCACCCTTTTAAAGGATGATGCTCTTTGATGCTTTATTATATCGACCTCCAAATTTCTCTGGTCATGCAATGACAAAAAAATCCTCCCATTATACAGAAAAATCCATTACTGTAAATTATAAACTAGTCCGTATTCCACATATTTAAATAGTTAAAATATAAATGCTGATTATGTATATTAATGGCATCCTGTGATATATTTCACTGGTAGTAAATATGTTATATGTGCTGCATATCTTCCTGAGTATAACTATGAATGTACGTATGTGTCGCAGGAAAATGATGAAATTGGAGATTTCACTGAAGATATTAAAATCACATATGTGTCAGTGATTTGATCAAATCCCTTGACTGTTTTAGTGGAAAAATGAAAAAATAAACAACTCAGCAAATATTAGAACAAAAGAATACTACAACACAACAGATAACCCGCTCAGAGGAATCAGTATCTGCCAAAAGTAACGAATAGTGACAAGTACTGAATATTTACATCACTACAGAGCAAAACAGCTGCAAACAAAGTCTAATGTACACAAAGTATATGGAAATTCCAGCGATAATAAACTTGAGAACGTGATTTATATGCGCGAAGTGACAGGGCTTCCTTGGGGTCGCCTACTCCAGGCGTGAATTGTCTACCCAGTGCGACCATCACGGTTTAAATTCGCGCATCTTTTTATGGGCTTGGTCGGAACTGTCTGGCTACGTGACAAGAGGCTGCTTGCGAGTTCGGTCCGTATATATACGGTATATGGAGGCAATATGGCGGCGTCACGCGTACACACGTCTGACGCGAACTTGATGAATCGTGACGGCACAGGGGAAGTAATGCATTCCACTCGGGCGGTAATAAACTTGCGGAATATGTCTAGTAGTTTTTCGTTTCAGATTGTGTGTCCGGATATATCTAGATATCACTGGGCTGTTGCTGAATTTATGGCCCCTATGTGCTGGAGAAGTTGTAAAACGTTAAGTACCTACAAAGTCACTTTTGAACTTTTGGTCCCTCAGTATTACCACCATTTTATTTTATGCACGTGTAGTAGGCTAGGATTCAGATTTCTCAAGAAGTTAGCGTCCGCAAGAATAAAAAACAAAAGGATTATTACTGGAAATCCCAGATTACAAAATATTTCGACAAATCCGAATCTATAATCCTCTTAGTGGGTAGTTACTAACTCGGTAGGCCACGAAATCTGTTCAGAATTAGTGATGTCGTTCTCTCATCTTTCCATCTCTTTCTCTGGGTGAATACAGTTCGCTGTAATTAAAAACTTTCAAGTAATGTAAATTACGTTACGAGTGTAGCCGGAAGATCCAGGCGGCGCTACGGTCTTACATCTTCTACCGTCGCCTTCGAGTCCTGGTGTAGCAGGCAGTAGGGAAAGGGTAATTCCTGCTATGCGGAATTAAGAACTAAAGACGGATCTCTTACGAAGTAGGATTAGGATAGTTAATGACTCCAAGTTAATTGCAGGTAGTGAAAAATAACTAGTTTAAATTATTAATTAAGGTTAATAATATGCGCTGATGCAGATTTTCTAGTCGCGAATGTAACTTTAATTTTACGTGTAATGCCATTCGGCAATAATTTTTGCTTGATTTGTTGAATCAATTCTTGCAATTCGTGGCAAATGAAATGAAAATCAGTACATACAAAACCCAAAGGTTTTCAATTAACTGTATCATGGCAATAATTGGACAATAATTAATAATCATTTCTCCGTTAATGATTACAAACTGAGTAATTAAAAAGCAATTAACCTTAATTGTTAGAATTCAAAGGCACTCCGACAATTATTTTGGGTTAAATACCATTCGCTTATCCCTAAAAATAAATACCGCCATATTTATTGCTATTATTGGGTTTGCACAGCAAATCAAACTAAAATTCAACCTGGTCCCACCAGTACGAGTATCAATTTATTTTTTAAGCGTAGAACTATACATTTTGACTTTCCGACTAGTACCATCGAAGGAAAGTATTGTAATCGTAAGAAGTACTTGATTGACAAACTATTCACAATCCTTTCTCATAAGTCATAATAACCCCATCCAAACTAGAAGTCATTTTGGCAAGTATAATCCAATATGTACCGGAAATCATATCGTCCCCAAGGAAACCGATGTATTTACCGAGGAGGGTGAACAGTTTCCGGTCAGACATTTCGCGGGCCCAGTAAAGGGCCTAGACTAGGTTCTTAATCCGGATGGCACACGTCCACCCGTATCAATATATCCGTGAATTTTATTAGACCTGAACTGATCTCTGGGCAAATATTGACCGGCTAGCGGGATAAAGTGGGTGGCTTGTACCCTACCCCTTACACCTCCCATATTCGAGCCGACCCCCGAAAGGGATTCCCGATCGTTGGACTGCCGCTATGGATATAATAAAATGTTATTATCTCGACTGCTGTAGATGCCTAAGGCGGCGAGATAACTGGAGACTTGTGAGGAGACCAGCTCTGACTCGCGATGCCTTGCGGGCTATAGAAAGCTAAGAGAATATTTTCCGTAGTTCGGTCGCGTACTACAGTCTTTAAAAGTTTTAATTGATTTTTTTTTCTGACGGGCGGTAAAATCGCGATCATGTAAATGCTTCGCATTAACTGTAAACTTGCATATACTTTAAATGTCGTAGTTTTATCCCCATTTACGAGGTTTCTCTATCCGGCGCCTTCACCATTCCCGCATATTTCACGTTAATGTTCGAAGAAATGTTTATGTAGCTATTTTTTCACAGATTTCTTATTAACATTAAACTTTTACTGTTCTAGTACGCATTTTATTTCTCATTAAGGTATCATGCAATTCTTTTACTCGAGTGATTTACGGGACATAATGAAATATTACGCACCTCTGCGTTAACACAAATATGTAATCAGAGTTGCAGAATGTTTATCAACCTTTGACGTTTATCGACTTTTGATAGCGCGATAGTTTTTAGGTAACAAATTTAAACTGAATTTAGTGACATTTGATCTTTAATTCAGATTCAACCCTTTCTGCAATTCTTCAATTTCGTGCAGTCATACCCGCTCTGGCTCACAATCTAATGTCAACTGACGTTTATAAAAATTTGCCAATTCGCAACTATGTCTTTTGCTTTGGGCTCGCGTAGCATAAATGATTATAACAGATGGCTCACGGGTAGCACAGAGTTATTTGTTTAAGAAATAGTTTAGGTCCTTTTGACCGGATGTCATGAATAGAGGTTTTTCTTGGAGTTTCTTGAACTTTCTGTGTGGTCTGGATACGCAAAATATCCCTACTGAATAACTTTTTAAAATAAATCCTGGTGGAAAGACAATTTACTGAATATCAACAAAGAAACGAACAAAAAAGTCCATAATAAAAAAACCTTCTGTTTGATGTTTGTTTTTTGTTAACGAGCCGTAAAAAATACAATAAAATTAAACCTACATTATTCCCTTTGTTGTCTTTATGAGTTTCGTGTGTCTCAGTAAATTCATACATAATCAGTTGCGTAAACGACGTTTATTGTTTCGGCGTTTAGGCAAATGGGCGAGCACGTAATTTCGAAGGGATTTTCATCTCACAGTTCACAACAGAGCCCTCTCCTATATGAATTTTAGGGTTCGTCCTTTTGGTTCAGTCGGTAGAATCAGGCAGTTCCGGCCGCTTTTTGTTCGTCTGTTTGTGGTCCAATTATTGCCGTCGCCTAGGAACTGCGTATGTTTGTCACCCGCAAACAATGCTATTTTCGGCAAATAAGTCTCCTAATGAAATCGCGTGAATCCAGCGTGGAGGTTTTTGCCTGTTGTTAGTTATATCTATAGATTTCTTTTTCGCCGAATGCTGTCGAATATACAGTGTCGGCCAGTTTCAGACGCCGTATAGCCCATAAGAGAGAGCAAGAGACCAATATAAAGGCGGTCACTGCATGCCCCCACCAAGCGACATGAACCAACCACGAGGCCGTGCTAGCGCGGTGCCTGCATTGGTGGGGATGTGTTTCAAACGTTCTCTCTCGCACTCGCACAAAACTAATGCGGCGGCTGGAATTGACCCGAGCTGTATAATAATATAATAGCTGCCATTCAGAACTTAGTATTTGCATCTTTGTATGCTATTTATATTCTTTCATCTTCTATTGTATCGTTACAATGTGACACCCATAAATTCTACAAATAGAACAAAAACATATATTGGATTAACCTATCGTATATACAGTCGCTTCGAAACTAAAACAACTTCTTTCGACGTCGTCAAAACAACTTTCACAACTTTCCGTGAGAGGCGTTCTCAGCGGTTACCACGTGCCTTGACTACGACCAGAGAAAGGTTCACTAGCACCTAGTTAGAAAGTGTTTCGCCCGTCGATGAAAGGGGCTGAAATTTATCGCGCTTTGTTGTCCAATTAAAGCGCCCGTTCGGCACCGCACCTAAAAACGAATTTACATTTCTCCTGACGACTAATTTACAGTCCTCCTCCTGTCTCTGACGGAGTAGGGAGTTGGTCTGGTAACAAGCAAAACCTTCGGATGTAATTAGGCGTTCACACAGTAAATAGACAGAAGAACGACTGGGGAAGAGAGAAACGACTTAAGACTGGGAATTTTGCGTACGACCAGTGTTGTCGGATACTGGCATTTGCCACGGTGTATGGACAATGAATTTACGTTTTTTGTTTGATTTTCACATAATTATGTATTGTCATATTAAAGATCTATTAGACACGTTTAGAGATTCATAGAAATTTTTCATTAGGAAAATGTATATTTCTAAATACTGGCAACACTTTATTGCGGATTTTAGCTGCGGTCCTCCCCGGGTTTTGTAGACATTGTGAGGGGGTTGGAGGGTGAAGGAATCAGAGGACCTTTCAAGGCGCGATCTGCGGGACTATGGATTTAACTCGCACTTAATTAAGATGGGAAATAACACGGAATAACCCAATTTGCGTTTGGCGCGGTGTCGCTGTCTTCGAGTCAAATTTGAGAATTGATGGCGACTGTAAGTGCCGTAATCATGTGACGTAATAAAATAACAACTATTGATTTATGTTTTAATGGACTATTCCTTTCTAATATGTGTTAATGTCATGTACGTCAGTAATAACAGTACATTGATTGATGAGTCATTCTCATTACGTCATGATCAATGGCTGGTCAAATAAAGTTGCATATTCCTTATGGAAGTGTCGTACTGCACTATTTAGCAAACAATGCCTATCAAATATGAATTACTGACATTTATAATTTTTTTCTCATATTAAATATTATCTTATTAATCTACCTATACTAATTACGAACTTTCAAGTGTAGGGCGCGTTCAGCGGAATCGCCCATTTTCGCCGACATTTGCGATCGAGTAGCTGCAAAATTGGGCTTTTCGATGTTACTTTTGACGCTCGAATTGAAAAAAGGACACAATTCCGCGTGGACTGCGCGATATTTTGTAAATTAAATGCGTAAATTTTGACAAAAAATCACGTTTTTGCACCTCTTCGGGTGAAGGCGAACCTCGAGAAAATGTCACGTGACGTCTAGAAATTTCGACAAGCGGATCGATGAACGTCAATAATTTACATTTTTTATCAGTTCCTGCCGACCTTATAAAAGCCGCTCGCTCTCATGTCTTACGATAAGATCCCTCTAAATACCCTTCGCAAAGAGTTTTGAGCAAAAAAACGGCCTTAAAAACAATTTTCGATCCTAAAAATCGATTTTTGTCGACCCGTGTTTTGCTGATATTACCATAGTAACGTCAAACCCGAAACGCCCTCTGCCGGACATTCGTAACAACAGTAACAGATAGCAGATAACCTAAAATGTATTCTAAAATGTCCATATTGCGAATGTGGATAGGTGGGAAGCCTTAACCACGTATTTCTAGAATGGCCAATAACTAAAATCGAAAATTTTGACATATACACAGAGCTAGTATGTGTTCTATTTACCTCTACATATTTTTATTTCAAGAAGTTGTTAAAATATCATCAATCAGATGGCACAGTAATACGAATTGAACGCAAAAAACATATCAAAATTACAACTATTCACCCTTGCCTGAAGGACATCATGCCGCTCATTAGTGAATCACCGTCCTAGATCTGGGGCGCCCTCTTCATTTGTGTATGGCGGGCGGGGGCAAAAGAGGCCGCCAAGTCAAAAGGATCACTTAATGAAGAGGCGAACTGTAAAAAGACGCCACTTTTGTAATTCCGAGGCGTCATTAGGGGTCGCCTGCCTCTTGGGGAAAAATGAACTTTTACGATCGGCCGCGAGCAAAGCGCGACCGTAATTGAGGTCCATTTGAGGATTAAGACAATTGGGGGGAATGGGAAGTGGCGAGGGGTGGGCGAAGGAACGAGACGTTTGTCGTTACGGAAACAATTATAACCGTTGAAGACTTGCAAACCCATCCGATTCTGAAGAGGACGCGGTTAAAGGGGTTACTTTTACGAAACGAGCGAGAGGAGATATTTATGTAAGCTCAGAATTCTTTATGGAAGTTGTAAATTTAACAGCATCTTGACGTGTTATAATCCTGTTATCTGAGTACATATTACTGATAAGATTTGATGTGAATGTACAATAAAAGAAATTCAGTGTGGCCTCTACATAACTTTCCGACTAAATTGTTGAAAAGCATAAAAAAGCTCAAGATAAATAAAAACAATTTCCACAAACCTGTAGAAAATCTTCCCCGAATATTTCCGTCTGAACACATCATTTTCCTCTTTTTACCAAATGAAACGCCATCCATCCGATCCCTGTTGGGTGAATTCGATCCGTAGCGACCTATTCCGGATATCGTAGCTCGTCTAAACAGATTGTCAGATCGATTGTACGACAACCACGGTCAACTGCGGCGAGGTCCAGTCGTCGGCACATCTGACTCATCTGCCACATCAATGCCAAAGAAAAACGTTCCAGTAGGCGACCAAAGGCACGAATAGTGTAGGGAAGTCTCCCGGGTTGCCCTTTCCACTGATAAAAACTTGCACAATAAACGAAATGGAACGGAAATGGATGGCGTGATTTATATAAATTAAATTGTTTACTCGGATAAGAGTTGGTACGGCGTTATTCCCGTTCTAAACCTAGAGTATTTTGATCTATTTTACATCGCTTTCTTTTCAATGTTTTACATCATGTGAATGTTGGTTTTTGAACGACAGAATTGTAATTTAATAACTTTTCCAAATAGAGCAATTTTGTTTTCATACTAGATCCCTAGAAGGAAAATCTTTTTTCTGGTTTCGAAAGCATTTTAGATCATCAAGATATGATACCATCAACTTAAAGTACCTTGCAGCTCCAGACATGATTCTGCAACTCGTTTACCGACGTTTACGAGTTTATTTGGCAATTTTCGATCCGTAATTTCCATATTACGAGCAAACTCCACCTTTTCTGATCGCGGAGGGATCATCGGCTGGCGTGAAATCGTTACCGCGGTTGCCAACGCAGTATTCGCGACAAAAACCCATTTTTTATCGTTAGGATCAGGGTGATATTAAATTCCCCAGGCGTCGACCCCTTTGCGACGTTTTCTGCCGCAGAACGTCTCACTCGTATACATGAGGGTTATTTCGACATCTCGTATTTTTTGGTTGGCTCAAGCCATACTAACTCAGTAAAAGAAATATAAAGAAAAACATATTACTATTGGAAAGAATGTGATGATACACTTCCAATTTATTTACACTGATGTTGTGTTAAATGCCACAAAGCTATAACAGCAGTAAATACTACTGACTACTAATCTCCACCAGTCTCGTCCATGGCTTTTTTATTTTGGAGTTCTTGGTTATGTTATAGTTTCTGATCTACATCACTTGCTTAAAATCTCGTTCTGAATCAATGATTCTTCGTTGCTTCCTAAATCTTTTAGCGGTCGGTAATAAAATTGTTTAGTTTTACGTGTACAAAATTAATGAGTACAGACATATACCGTTGATATTAAAAACAATCAATCAGAGATATTGGCGATATTAATTATGTCGATTTCAGGTGGGTCGGGTAGGCTGCTCAAAATTCACCTGTGCCGTATTGTAAATTAGGTTAATTAACGCAAAATTGACATCTTTAATGACCTCCATGATGGAAGGCGAATGCAAATCACGCCCCATGACACATGATTAACGCATCCATGGTATAATGCGCGGGCGATATACGATCGTGTCACTATTTGCATGCCAATTGTATGTACAAACTGTCCAGAATTTTCATGCAGGATCAGGATAATATAGTGTTGTACAAATAAAACTAATATTGATCGTGTACTTGGTTGATGTGTCATTATAATTGTAATGTGCAAAATTTCACTGATCAAAAAATGCTGTATAAGTATAAATTGATTGTAAAATTGTAACAAAAATTTATTCAACTCGCTATACGATATTATTCAAACGATAAGCGATAAAGATGCGTTTACCTGTATTCGTAGAGTAGGCGGTAGAGTTAGTACTCTTTAAATTCTAATAATATCAATTTATTTTTCTGCACTCCAGTTTTGTCTACCAATAAATTTCTAGTGCTTTTTGTTTTATTAAACGGTCCAGTTATAAAAAGCTTCAATTAGTTTTTTTATCACACGCAAAAACATTCCGATTTTTATCTTCAAGATGTCGGCCGAAACGCTTTACAGTTCGGTTCATCCAAAAAATACTTAAACATTTAAAAAGCCATTTGTACTTCTCGTTCGATTTAATGCAGGCCGCGTCACAACGGAGGTTGAAAAAGTATCGAGATAGGGTGGAAATTCCGCACAATTAATTGAAATAAATTCGGCGTCTCTAATTTGCATTTTCTCCTCACTTTCTTTTTTAAGAGCCACAAGCGCCCTTTTATTTTTCCTCCTTCGTTCCGCCGCCCACCGAACCGACTAAATTCAATTATACCAATTTGGGGATAAACAAATGGAGCGGGGACCTGCAACCGTCCCACAGAACCGGAGGATCGCACCGCTAATTCACTTTAAATTACTTGTCTTCCGCGCGGTGGGAGGTGCCACGTTCGTTTTTGTTTTAAAGGAGTTCCGGCCTGTGGAAAGACAATCGCGCCTCCACCGATTCTTACCGCTTTGCGCGCCCTCTCTGTAATAGCCTAACTCGATAAAGTCCGATTCGACCTGCCCGCCTGTCAACGTGGCTATACCTCCACCGCAGCTTAACTTACACCAACAGTGTTACAGGAATTACTTTCATTTCACAATTACTCATAAGTTAGGTTACGACTGAACGCATTCCGGTGATGTCATGAATAACAGAAATCATTCTTATTATTTGTTTAGTTTTGTTAATCAAATATACTCAGTAAGCATTAAGTTAAGTAACATATTTTCTGCTGATGTAGTTCTCTACTAGAGCACACCGACTAACTGCGTTCAGTCGCTAGTGTGCAGTCATTTAGAACGCATATATTCTTGTACACTACACTCAAAGTTTCAACTATTATACAGTCCACTACAATTTATGGTGTTTTACTCAATCTACGACTTTTTCACCATCATTACAACCAGAGCATCGACTCAAATACGACTCGCCAAATGAGTCCCATCTATTCAAAACACATAATTTTGGTCGCATCGAGCCACATTTGAAGAAACCTACGCCTACGCTCAACTCGGCAACAATCTGCTAGATCATCGTTACTGCTATCTCGTCAACTGGGCGCCAAAAACAACAACTTCGCCTACAACTACTGCAAGCATTCTTCTGTTTCCGTTAGTCCATATCCATTTTATTTTCCCTATACTCAACATGGCTGAGGCAGAACACGCTAAACTTAAGACACAAATATCGCAAATTAAAGCCAAAGTGACACGTTTTAAAACATATATTACAACAAACAAGTTCGAAAACATTCTTGATATTGCTGAATTATGTAAACGACTTGAAAAGATTGAAATACTCTATAACGAATATGACACATGTCAATCGCAAATTGAAATTACTATGAATAACGATGAAGAACAAGAAGAACGAAAAACTTTTGAAAAATCATTCTTTTCGGTTACTGCTACTGCTCAAACTAAAATTGATGAATTCAGGGCTGTCAATAACAGTCACTCTATTGCAATTTCTAGTGTATCAGAAATACATTTTCCACAATTGAATTTGCCACGATTTAAAGGCAATTACAACGACTATACTAATTCAAAGAAACGTTGAATCATTAATAAACAAACAAGTCAACTTAGATAAGATACAAAAATTTCATTATTTGGTATCCTGTTTGGAAGGCGAGGCATTAAATTTAATTCAATCACTTGAAATTACAGAAGCAAATTATGACATCGCGCTTGATCTTCTAAAACAGAGATCCAAAAAAAACAAGATTAATCATCAATGGTCATGTACAAGCTATTTTAGACCTGCCTGCAATTAAAAAAGAAAATTCTTTAACTTTGAGACAATTTTTAGACACGTACAATCGACATATTAACGCTTTAAAAAAGTTGAACGAGCCAGTAGACTCGTGGAATTCAGTACTAATCTGCATTCTTACTTCCAAATTAGATTTTCATAGTAAACGTGAATGGGAATCAAAGCTTAAACCGAACACCGTACCTACATTACTAGAATTTTCTACCTTTTTGAATTCAAGAAGTCAATTATTGGAGTCTCTTTATTGTTCAAACGCTACCTCAACTGATAGGAAGCCAAATACAACTACAAATGTAAAATCTTTCAATCATATTTCTACAAATAAAGGACCTACTTGCTATTTTTGTAAACAACATTTAATCTACTATTGCAAAGATTTCTTAAACTTATCAATTAGCGAAAGAATCAATGCAGCCAAACGACAAAAACTATGCCTGAATTGTTTAAGGCCATTTATTAAAAACCATACGTGCATAGGAGCGTGCAAGATATGCAAACGAAATCATAACACACTTCTACATATCAATTACCAAAACGATAGCGGCAAATCCACTGAAGAAAATAATGTAAACAATGTGAACGTCAACGCTCATAGCCATAACGATAACTCCATGGTTTTGCTAGCAACAGCAAATATTTTAATGAAAGACAAAGACAATAAATGGATCCCTACCAGATGCCTACTTGACGGTGGATCACAAAGCAATTTTATATCAAGCAATTTAGCAAAGCGCTTACAATTACCTGCTATTAAAATACAATTTCCTATCACAGGTATAAATGAATCAATTACTACAATAACCCAGAAGGTTAAAACAAATATAAAGTCAGTTATTAACAATTATCAAAGAGAATTATATTTTTTGGTGCTAGAAAGCATCACAGGTAACATACCGGCACAATCGATTGACCCTGCAATGCTCAACATTCCTGATGGAATCAAATAGGGTCTACTTATCAAACAAAATACAAGTTTTGTTAGGTGCATCAGTATTTTACGATTTATTAGCTATAGGTCAAATAAGGTTAGGCAAAGAGCAACCAATTTTCCAAATACTAAGCTAGGATGGCTGGTAACAGGTGAATTACAATTTAACAATTTTGAAAATCACAATAAATGTTTATTAACTACAACTCAAGCAACTATCAACGATCAATTGACACAATTTTGGGTTTTAGAAGAGCTTCCAAATTCAACTGCAAAGTTTTACTCAAAGAGTGAACAATACTGTGAGAACCACTTCACACACAATTATTCCAGAGACGAAACTGGACGATTTACTGTCGCATTACCAATCAAGAGAGATTTGAAGGAGCTAGGGGACTCTCTACAAATAGCCAAGAGACGTTTCTTCCTTTTGGAGCAAAAATTACAAAAGAACAATGATTACGCCCGTCTCTATAAGAAGTTCATGAGTGAGTATGAAGAATTGGGACACATGACAAAGTTGCATGATGCAGATGTCAACACCAACGAAGAAACAACTTGTTATCTACCACATCACGGAGTTTTCAAGGCAACTAGCAATACCACGGAGTTAAGAGTAGTCTTTGACGCAAGCGCAAAGTCGCAATCAGGATTATCTCTCAATGATATTTTACATGTAGGACCAACTATTCAGGACGACTTATTTTCTATCCTATTACGATTTCGAAAACATCAATATGTATTGAAGGGTGACATTACCAAAATGTACAGACAGGTAAACATAAAACCATCTCAAAGAAAACTACAGCGAATCCTTTGGAGAGAGAACCCCAATGAGAATCTCGCACATTATGAGCTCAACACAGTAACATATGGTACAGCACCAGCAGCATTCTTAGCGATTAGGGCACTACAACAAGTAGCTATTGATAATAAATCAACATCTCCCACTGCAAGTGAAATCATTCTTACCGATTTTTATGTGGACGATCTCATAACGGGAACCGACAATCTTGACCATTTGAAACTTTTAAAATCTGAGATTTCAAGGATACTCACATCGGGTGGATTTGTCTTGAATCAACTGATGTCAAATAGCATAGAAATTTGTAATGTAACAACACAAGATTTTCACTTTATAAATGAGCAAAATACTGTCAAAACATTGGGTATACTTTGGGATGTACGACAAGATTATTTTCAATTTACTTCAAATTTAAAACTTCCTACAATGCTAACTAAACGAAGTTTACTATCAATTATCAGTCAAATCTTTGATCCGTTAGGTCTTATAGGTCCAGTAGTAATAAAAGCAAAGGTCATTTTACAAAAACTATGGAGACTAAAGGTCGAATGGGATGATTCAATACCAAATGACTACAATTTAGATTTTATGCAATTCTTTAAAGACTTTACGAGTATCAAAACTATTCAAGTACCGCGAAAGGTAGTGTTATCAACATATATACAAATAGAGATGCACGGTTTTACAGATGCATCAGAAATGGCTTATGGAGTATGCTTATACATCCGAACAATAAACAGTTACAACGAAATATGGACAAGTCTATTATGTTCAAAATCCAGAGTAGCACCTCTAAAGGTGATATCACTCCCACGGTTGGAGCTTTGTGGTGCTGTATTACTTTCACGACTATTAGAAAAGGCCACAAATGCTTCAAAAGTCACATTTGACAAGATTTGTTTATGGACCGACTCAAGAATCGTTTTAGATTGGTTATCAAAGGAACCAAGTACCTGGAAAACATTCGTCTGCAATCGGGTCTCAGAAATACAATGTTTGACCAATGATTGTGAGTGGCATCATGTACCCTCAGGGGACAATTCCGCAGATATATTATCACGAGGATGTAATCCACGTGATTTGAGCAATTTCAAGTTATGGTGGTATGGCCCACAATGGCTACAACAAAATTACGAATACTGGCCTGCACAACCAGTACAGAAAAACCAAGAAACTAATGATTTACCAGAAAAAAGAAATTTACAAAATAACATTAATTGTTTAGCGATCGATCATTTTGACATTTTTCAAAAATTCTCTGATTCTCTCTAAGAGTAACCGCTTTGTGTTTAATATTTGCAAACAATATAAGATCACGTAAAAATAAATCAAGCAAGATTACGGGTTATTTAACATGCACAGAGATAAATCAGGCAATTAAAGTATTGGTTAAGCATATTCAAGTGCAAGAATTTGCAATCGACTTAAATAATTTAGAGCAAGAAAGGTTAGTATCTAAAACAAGTAAATTTAAAAGTCTAAATCCATTTTTGGACAATGACGGAATTATTAGAGTTGGAGGAAGACTATTGCATGCGAACATAGATTACAATTGCAAACATCAAATGTTATTACCAAATAAACATGATTTTACATATCTATTGATTCGCTATGAACACGAAAGAACTCTATATGGTGGCATCCAAACTGTTTTATCTGCAATTCGGTCCAGGTTTTGGATTCCTCACGCAAAAAATACCATTAAAAGGGTATTACACAATTGTATACATTGCTTTAAAATAAAACCCAAAGTTTCAGAAACACTAATGGGACACTTACCTGCCAAAAGGGTAGAGTGCGCACGTCCATTTTTAAACAGTGGAGTAGATTTTGCAGGACCATTCATGATAAAAGATGGTACCTTACGTACTAGGAAATTAGTAAAGGCCTACGTATGTTTGTTTATATGTTTCAGTACTAAGGCTATACATTTAGAAGTAGTACAAAAGGATGAGATCTTTAAGAGTTATCTGTTGAACAATCAAATTAATTGGCATTTTATACCTCCGCGAACGCCTCACTTTGGTGGTATTTGGGAATCTGCCGTAAAACAAACTAAGTATCATTTAACACGTTGTATCAGTTCTACACATTTCACGTGGGAACATTTTGTAACTATACTCAGCCAAATTGAGTCAATATTAAATTCCCGTCCAATTGGTCCAATGTCCAATGATCCCAATGATTTGGAACCCCTAACCCCGGGACATTTCCTAATTGGAGGCAAGTTAACAGCACTTCCTGAAGATCAAGTTGAAGGTCCAACCAACAGACTGACCAAATACAAAGTACTACAGCAAATGGTCCAAAATTTCTGGCGACGATGGTCCAAGGAGTATTTACATCAACTTCAACAAAGGAACAAATGGACACAGCAAATGGCGGAACAGCTAAAACCAGGGCTGTTAGTCATCATTAAAGAAGACAACACTAAACCACAGCATTGGCCAATGGGTAGGATACTAGACATCCATCCAGGGAAGGATAGTGTTGTGCGTGTGGTTACAGTGAAAACAGAAAACGGATTATTTAAAAGAGCATTATCTGGACTCTGCATACTTCCTATTGTAAGAAATACGTCTGCACACCGTCCCACTAGACGAGCGCCCCTATGCACTGTTTATGTCTGGAGATATGAAACATAAACAGTAACACCGAGGATGGAAGGAACCTCGAAGGAATGCAGCAGACGGGACTCACTCTCGGTTATAGTTTAGTAACGATAACACGTGTATTATTGTAAAGTCTGGATTCGGTCATTAAATGTATCATTTGTAGTAAGAATCTGTGTTTGATTCTAACAAAATCAGAAGTGGGATTACCGCAAAACGCCGGTGTAAAGTTTTTACTAGTGGTAGTGCAAAGAGTGAGTGACTTTACGCTTTCAATATCTACGTGTCGGCTATCGGCGTGGAGTCTGTTGGCGTCCTCATAGAACTTCTTTGTGTGAAGGTGTTAACATAAACAATATCAGAATAAACACTCGAAGTGGCTCGCAAGAATTGAAGTTTTTAGAACAAAGGAAATACGGGTTGTGCTGTGAGAACTCGAATATCTCCTCTTAAATTTTTGTTCATTTATTTTCGTGAGTGAAATAACATGGGCAAACGCGGAAATAAGAAAAGGAAGCGACAAAGCGAACGACGAAGATCGCCGAGCTCATCATCGAGTTCATCTTCAGACTCGTCAAGTGACAGTAGTGCGACTAGCCGCGAAAATTCAAGAAGGGAAATTAAACGTCTACGACGGCGACTGTCAACTTTAGAACGGAGTTCACAACAGCGACTACAATATCAACAACCTGCCATGGGAGACGAGTTGGTGATTCCGGAATTCGATCCCCAAAGGAGCGAACTGCTAGTAGAAGCTTGGACGGCACGTGTCGATAATTTGGCAAAGTCCTATGGGTGGACAGACGCAGCTATTGTCAGGTTAGTGTCAAGTAGATTAAAAGGCATGGCGAGGAGATGGTACGATTCGCAAGATCTACTATCGACCGATTGGGCCGCTATGAGACAGTCACTAACTCGACAGTTCCGGAAGCCACTACCGTTTTCAAAATTGCTATGGAACGCGGCGACTTACTGTACGCATCCTGGGCAAGACCTGAGTGTGTATTGCTACAACAAATTGGCAAAATTAAAACTATTACAAGTTAACATACCGGAGGTATACCTTGTCGATGCCATCATAGGAGGGATTACGGACGAAAGTATCGTCAACATAGCGAAAAGTGCTCGGTATCAGAACACAGATGATCTTTTTGCATATCTAAGTACCCTCGGTCGCGTACCTGCCACGGGCGTCCCTGCAAATCGACAGCAATTCACGAGTGCTTGTAATTTAAAACAGAACTCGCCCAGTACTTTGTCTTCCACACATCGCCCACTGCAGCAACATAACATCAAAGCGGTTCCATTTGTTCCGAGAAATCTCGAATGTTTTAATTGCAAGGGCAATCATTACGCGCGAGATTGTAAACTCGAACAAACACAACATGAATCGCGACAACAAAATAGCAGACGGCTGAACCAATTTCAGAAAAATTTAAAAACCAGTCGATTTCCTACGAAAAATAATGACGAAAATCGCCACGATGTCAACGAACTAAAGTTGGACAATAAAACTAAAAGCAACCCCTACATTATGACCGCGTTTGTGGGAGAACGCAAAGTCAAGTGCTTAGTTGATACAGGTAGCTCGAACACACTTCTGCGTAGGTCCATTGCCCAAGCACTAGGGTTAGAGTATCAAATTACCACTTACGATACCCTGCGTAGTTTTACTGGAGAACGAGTGAAGGGTGCTGGCCGGATGATAACATGGGTCCGGATTTGCGAAGCTAAAGCGCGCGTTCATGTTATAGTCGTAGATGACGAGTTTATGATACACGATTGTATTGTCGGCCGAGACTTTCTGGATTTACCTAACGTGATGCTGGTCAAGGTGGGCGCAAAGGTGTCAATCCGGTCATTAGAAGACGTAGTAGAGTGCGCTCAATTGGATTGTTTTACCTCAGAGCTAAATTATGAGATAAACTTCGGTAACGTGAACGAGGGTGTAAAATCAAAATGCGAAGACTTGCTAGCCGAATTCAGGGACAGAATATCAACATCCCTGGCAGAGTTAGGAAGAACGAGCTCTGCAGAGATACGAATCAATTGTACATCTGACAACCCCATTGTATATCGACCGTATAGAATGGCGGCTTTTGAAAGAAATATCCTGAAGGATATGATAGAAGATCTACTGCGTCATGGCATAATCCGCGAATCAAACTCACCATACGCAAATCCTGTGTTATTAATCAAGAAGAAAACATCCGGTTACAGACTATGCATCGATTATCGACGATTGAACGCCATAACTGTCAAGGATAAATATCCCCTACCGCTCATTGACGATCAGATCGACCGTCTCGGTGGAAACAAATATTTTATTACACTCGATTTAAGTAGTGGATTTTACCAGGTACCAGTGGCCGAAGATTCCATTGCCAAGACAGCATTTATTACTCCGGATGCTCACTACGAATTTTTGCGAATGCCCTTTGGCCTATCAAATGCGCCCTCCACGTTTCAGCGCTTAATGAACAAAGTATTGAGACCGATAAGCGAGATCGCACAACCATACATCGATGACATCATAATACCATGTCCTGATGAAGAGGAAGGATTAAGACGATTACACTTAGTGTTAGAGGCTCTACGTTCACACAACTTGACTCTAAATATTTCGAAATGTGTATTCTTCTCATCAACCATCGATTACCTCGGCAGAGAAATTAACCAAGACGGTGTTCGACCGGGCACTAAAAAGGTAGAGGCTGTAATGAACATGAGCCCACCGGAGAATGTAAAGCAGATTCGACAGTTCTTAGGCTTATCAGGTTATTTCCGCAAATTCCTGAAAAATTATGCTAGAGTAGCGGAACCACTGACACGCCTAACTCGGTCGGATATCTCGTGGACCTGGGATATGGAACAAGAAAATGCCTTCGAAACCATTAAGGAACTACTCAGCAGCAAACCTGTACTAGCGATTTTCGACCCAAATCTACCGACTGAACTGCACACGGATGCATGTTCCACCGGATTAAGTGGAATTTTGCTGCAAATGCACGACGACGGACAACGAGTTGTGGCCTATTACAGCAAGCAGACCACATTAGACCAACACCACTACCATTCGTATGAATTGGAAACAATGGCCGTCGTTCACTCCTTGAAACATTTTAGGGTGTATCTCCTTGGACTGCGTTTTACAGTAGTTACTGACTGTAGTGCACTACGCACAACCTTCACGAAAAAGGATCTCATTCCTAGAGTCGCCAGGTGGTGGCTTGACGTGCAGGAATTTTCGTTTGAAGTGCGTTATCGTCCAGGACCAAGGATGCCTCATGTAGACGCTCTTAGCCGGTATCCAATACATGATGCAGCCGCCGAAATTAATCAGATAGATCTCACCGAGGGTGACTGGGTATTGAGCGCGCAGCTACAAGATGAACAACTATCACGCATTCGCCAAATACTCATGACGGAAAAAACCAACAAGGAAACAAAGATGTACTTCAAAGAGTACAAACTGAAAGATGGAAGAGTATTCAAAAAGATGGACGATGGAAAGGAGTTGTGGGTTGTTCCCAAACCAGCACGTTGGCAAATTGGTAGACTTTGTCATGACCAGGCAGGTCATCCAGGGATCGAAAACACCCTGAGAAGGATACAGCAAAATTACTGGTTCCCCAAAATGCGACGCGTAGTAACAAAATACGTTCAGGCTTGTCTTAACTGCTCATATTATAAACATTGCCCTGGTAAGAAACAAGGAAAACTCCACCCCATCGAAAAGACTGAGGTTCCTTTTCACACCCTGCACATCGACCATGTGGGTCCATTTGAAACAAGCCATAGAGGGAACAAGTTTTTAATCGTTATCGTGGACGCGTTTACGAAATTTGTGACAATCGAACCTGTAAAGACAACCAAAGTTTCAACGGTCGTGAAGGTCTTACGTGAGATCATGTGTTTGTTCGGTGTTCCGAAACGCATTATAAGTGATCGTGGAACCGCGTTTACATCTCGTACCTTTAAAACTTTTTGTGACACTTACGCAATAAAACACGTGCTAAATGCGGTTGCTACCCCGAGAGCAAATGGACAATGTGAGCGGTATAACAGAACTATTGTACAAGCATTGGCCACGTCGAGCGTGGAAAGTGATAGTGCCAACTGGGACGCGTATGTCAAGCAAGTCCAAGGTGCGATGAATACTGCATACAACAAGGGCATTGGATCCACCCCATCTGAAGCACTCCTTGGGTATAAGCCGCGACCGATGGCAGAGTCACATATACTTCAAGAAGTGGAGCAGCAAGTGGAGAGGATCGACTTGGCAGAACTTCGACCAAAAATTAAAGAACATATCACGCGCGATCAAGCAAAGCAGAAGGAGCGCTATGATAAGGCCAGACGTGAAGCACGGTCTTTCAGCGAAGGCGAACTAGTATTGGTCCTGATATCAAGCGAACCCAACACTAACTGCAGCAGAAAATTAATGCCAAAATTTAAGGGTCCTTTCCGCGTAAGGAAGGTACTCTTCAATGACCGTTACGAAGTCGAGGACCTTCGAGAGGGCCACCGACGTAGGCGAACAGTAGTGGCTGTTGAAAAATTGAAGCCCTGGGTCACGATCCAAACTTGTGAGTGCCAAAAATAATTGCTGTAGTAGATACGTTCAAATACACTGTACTGGTACTCGTATTGTTGATATTGAGGGTTGTTGCCCATGTGAAATGTTTTGTTGGAACTGAGGATTGTTGCCCTAGAGACATGTTTTGTTGATATTGAGGGTTGTTGCCCTAGAGACATGTTTTGTTGATATTGAGGGTTGTTGCCCATGTGAAATGTTTTGTTGGAACTGAGGGTTGTTGCCCTAGAGACATGTTTTGTTGATATTGAGGGTTGTTGCCCGTGTGAAATATTTTGTTGGAACTGAGGGTTGTTGCCCTAGAGACATGTTTTGTTGATATTGAGGGTTGATGCCCGAGAAAAAAAAAGTTTTGTTGGAATTGAGGGTTGTTGCCCGAGAGACATTTGTGGGGTTTGAGGGTTGTCGCCCAAGAGAAACCATTTAACCGCTTTATTTTAGGGTCATCATGACAAGTTGTGGAGGTCGACGAATATTACGAACCATTAAATACTATGATATCATGGCCGGTTTCTACGATATGAAGTCTTGAATAGGGATAGACGGTTTGGTGTGAGAGTGTTGCGTGTGATGACTAGCTTGAAAGAACATTATTGCGTGCGACAGGTTTACTTCTCCGGCAGCGAAAGCTGTTGTATGTACGAAGGTCTTTTCGACCACAGCGAAAGCTGCTGAATATATGAGGGCTTTCTCGCCCGATGCTGTGTATGTTGTATACCTGGAAAAGCATGTTGCATGCATTATTATTTCTCAATTACTTATTTGATTTTGTTCCTATTTAGTGGCCTGAGGACAGCCCACAAGAACAGGATGGCCGAGTGTAAGAAATACGTCTGCACACCGTCCCACTAGACGAGCGCCCCTATGCACTGTTTATGTCTGGAGATATGAAACATAAACAGTAACACCGAGGATGGAAGGAACCTCGAAGGAATGCAGCAGACGGGACTCACTCTCGGTTATAGTTTAGTAACGATAACACGTGTATTATTGTAAAGTCTGGATTCGGTCATTAAATGTATCATTTGTAGTAAGAATCTGTGTTTGATTCTAACACTATTGAAACATAGACAATAATCATTTATTACTTTAGTTATTTTACATTTATGAATTATTTTATAACATTGTTTCATTTTTTCATTTGAAAGCTGGTACTTTCAAGGCCGGCGATATGTTTAGTTTTGTTAATCAAATATACTCAGTAAGCATTAAGTTAAGTAATATATTTTCTGCTGATGTAGTTCTCTACTAGAGCTAATCGCTAGTGTGCAGTCATTTAGAATGCATATATTCTTGTACACTACACTACACAAGTTTCAACTATTATACAGTCCACTACAATTTATGGTGTTTTATTCAATCTACGACTTTTTCACCATCATTACAACCAGAGCATCGACTCAAATACGACTCGCCAAATGAGTCCCATCTATTCAAAACATATCATTATTCTTCGATTCTTGCGCAGTGGAATTAAGGTGGTGACAAAAGTAACATAGAAAAAAATCCGACTAAATTGTCAACACAAGCATCTTATGATGCTTAAACTGCTTATCCCAATGATCTGTAGATTAGTAGACGTCATATTTAAAGTCACTACAGGATGAGCTGGTATCAATTTGGTAAAATCGGATGAATACCTAAGCAAAAGCATGTAACATTTGTCATTTCCGGTTGTCAGATTATGGGCAAAATCTAGTTCGTCGTTGAAATGCGTGTACTAAATTTCAGCCCGATCCGTTGTAGCATTCGGGCCATATCGTGTTCACATAGATACATACATACATATATTTTCCAGAAATCGTCGCAATGGATTCAGAGGACCTCAAAACGCGTATTTCCGCTGAAATCTCAAATTTTCCTTCGATTACAATACATCCTTCTAGGGTAGTAGTCGGAAAGTAAAAGGGGTTTTTATCTCCTTCCGAAAGCGCAACTATCAGAACAGTGTTTTTTCCACTTTCTGTCAATGGCTTATTTTGCGGTAAACAGGTATCATCAACTATAAGTAATATTTGATTAAATTTCCATATAATTTCTTATTAGTTAAGTACGTTCAAGTTTAATACCAACAAAGTACGAAGCTAGTTTGCTTTTTTGTCAGCAAGGCAGTCAGCTATTGTGCACAAAGTGTTGCAATTGTGTGCTAATGTGAGAAAAATGTTCTGCAAAAATTCAAAATTTTTTAAGATGTTGTATGTATGTAGTAGTTTTGGGTACGGTTTATTCCGCTGCACCTAGGCCAGTCTTGGCCCTTCGCCCTTACCCATTTTATCATACTGTTTGATAAGGACAACCAGAGGTGTTCAACTGGTTGCCGGTACCCACGGCTTTACGCCTTTTGCGAAAGACGGTGGGACGAGGATCTTCAGTTGATGTCTGCATTTGAACCCAGGACTTCCTAGCAAGAGTAGCCCCACTTCTTAAGATGTTAAGTGGTTTTATTTATTGCAACTAACTAAACAAATCATTACTAGATTTATTTGACGAATTATAAAATTATTGCAATAATGGTATATAAACCGTTTAAATAATGTTAGCGTAACAAGCAGCTCTTCTTTCAAAGTATTGTTACGTTTTTGGGCTCGAAGAAAACGTCCAGTGTGTGTAGAGTTTATTTATTTGAAACACTACTAAAAATCACAACTCTATTTATAACTATAATAACTCTATTTATATAAATACAGCACTTATTTATTTGCACACTGTCGCTATGTGGATCTCTTGGTATTCACTCGTAGCGCTTCCAGGCAAAAACTGACTCCGCGGCGTCCGTTACGCGCTTATATAGCCCGCGCCTCGACCTTCGTGATAATTCCTGGCCTTTCTAGACTATTCGCGACTGGATAGGCCGGGCAAGCCTGTGCGCCTGTCGCTCCACGCCGCACGCTTTCCCGAGTCTTCCGGAATATTCTATATCGGGGAGTCGCACTCGCGTTTACTCTGGTTTCTTCTTGAATATTCCCGCGCCGCGGCGACGTCAGTCCTCGCTTAAGCAAGGCACGTATGTATATGATTATCTTATATGATTGCAGACATAAATCTTGCTGCTAGAAAACGAATAAATCAAGAAAATGTTAAAAAATATTCTGCAAAGTGCAATTTTTTTATAAAATGTCCTGTGTTTACACATTTATAAACTCTCTAAACGTATAGACTATAGACCAGCGTTCTTCAACCTTTTTACCGCTACGACACCCTTAAAGGATTATTTCTCATACAGCGGCACCCTAAGATATATAGTGTGTCCCGAAAAGTCCGCACCATATGGAAAGTTTTTTTATTATCCATTTCTCAGAAAATTTTATTCTTTATGAAAGTTGGCCGTAGGTCTGAAATCAAGAATACCATCAAGATGTTAAAAATATCGCACCATATACCGAGTGTTAAAAAAATGTGAAACGCGCATAAGAGTAAAGTACCTGGAATATTAATATTATCGAAAAAGTTTATTTGGGAATGATACTTAGAATTAATAATTACGGTCAAATTTGAAATTTTTTTTTTTTTCAATTTTCACTATTTGCGAACAGTTTTGTAGTGGTTATTGATTTGAAATGATTCTCCTTAAACGGTTTCTTAGATATTTGTTCAAATTTCCTATAATACTTGCGATTTCGATAGCGTTTCCAGCTCTTCTTTAAAATCATTGAAGATATTACCGTTTTCTTGGGGCGCATATGAATTTTTACCCAGTAGCCCTATTCACACCGTGTGCATTTTATCACGCGTGCTAAGGACAGATGGGAGTTTTCGGTAGCATGGCGATTCGCATAAGACAGAAACCACCCATCGCTACACTTACGACGGGTGCTAAGTGCAGCGATGGGTTGTATCGGTCTTGTGCGAATCGCCATGCTACCGAAAACTTCCATCTCTCCGTGCACAAAGCACACGGTATGAATTGGACGCCTGTAAATATCAAAATATCATGCAATACTTGGTGATTGTGTGTGTGCTGATAACACTAATTTATCAGCGGCTCACGTATTTGTATGGTATACACCTCAAAAAAAATGACGAATCCCAAAGGAAAGAATAACAGCGTCATGAAATTGTTTTTGCGGTTTACTTGTGTATCACATGATATTTTGATAGTTACTGGGTGAAAAATCATAAGCGCACCAAGAAAACGGTAATATTTGCAATGATTTTAAAGCAGCGCTGGAATCGCTATTGAAATCGCGAGTATTTAAGGAGAATCATTTCAAATCACTAGGCGCTACAAAAATTTTCTCAAAAAGGTAGTGAACATTTATAGGTGACTGTGATTTCAATTCTGAACGTAATTAATTCTAAGCAACAATACCAAATAAAATATTTTGATAATAGTACTTTACTCTTATGCCCGTTTTATATTTTTTTAAACACCCAGAACCTGGTGCAATATTTTAAAGATCTTATGATGGTATTCGTACACACGTACACACGTACACACGTACACACGTACACACGTACACACGTACACACGTACACACGTACACACGTACACACGTACACACATACACACATACACACATACACACATACATTTTCCAGAAATCATTGCAATGGATTCAGGGGGCCCCAAAACGCGTATTTCCGCGATTACAATACTTTCCTTCTAGGAGTCGGAAAGTAAAAATGTGCACTTCTTTGTGTAAAGTATACAGTGTACAGTACAATATATTTGTTCAATTGTCACAGCCGTCATAAGCGAATGCGACAAATGTCATTTGATATTGTCCAGACGACTGGTCATAGTGTGTTTAGCAATCGAAAGTCACAGATCGTTCATCAATTTAATTTTCCGAACCAACTGACTGCAAATAGAGATTTTCACCCTTATTTCGCGTAGTAAAACCGCTTGTAAAATCTCACGTTTCGAAAAAAAATCACTCGTATTCGTAAATGTATTCACGGGCCGATTTCGGTGTAGCAAAAATAATGGATACCTATTGAACCGAAACTGATAGCGGGCCGTGCAAAATTGCAACACGAGCACAAAAAGGTACAAAAAGATTTGCCACGCCCCACAGTTATAACACAAACGATATTTTTAACGGCGCTACGGCGTGCACCACGTCGATTGTTATCGATATAATTTCGTTCTGTACTGCTAGCTGCCCGCTACATTGTTTATTATTCACGTGCGCGTTCTGTTATTTTATTGTGTTTACTCCGAATTTTAATGTTTGATACTAGCAGTCGGTCCCCGCCTGTACTGTAGACCTAATATCGCGCTAATTAATTGTTGCATACGTGCCCGCAAAGGGATTCAAAATGTTCCATATTGTAATTTATGTAATTACCATTGTTTTAACCAATACTGGTTCTATACTGTTATTTAGCATCTATTGTATTTTGATAGCATTATAATTAAATCCGCTTTTACTAATGTAAGACGTTTGGAAATAAGACACGTATACATCGAACTAATTATGTATAATGAAGTTATCGGAGACAAAATACAACGACGATGTAATCTGTATGAACGGCTATATATTAATGTGTCCTAAATAAGCCTTGGGTCACAAGTAAGCCTGCAGTGGCCACTTGAAGAAACGGCCCCAACGTAAACATAGACGTGGTGTTGCCAGAGAATGCCATGGAACCGCCCGTCTGTCTGTGATATCGTACATTCGGCCATCCTGAAAATATAGGGCTGTCCTCAGTCCTTCGAACGTCCCTATAACAATAAAAACAATTAAGGATTTTGTCATACCTTGACCCCATCGGGTCTTAAGTCACCGTCGTGATTTCGTATGGTTCCGTCGAACAAGCGATCCCGTCGGATCATAATCACCGTTGTGATTTCGTTGAATCAATGATTATGTTGAATCAATGATTCCGTCACATATAATCACCGTCGTGATTTCGTATGGTTCCGTCTAACCAGCGATCCCGTCGGATCTTAATCACCGTTGTGATTTCGTTGAATCAGTGATTACGTTGAATCAATGATTCCGTCAACATATAATCACCGTCGTGATTTCGTATGGTTCCGTCGAACAAGCGATCCCGTCGGATCATAATCACCGTTGTGATTTCGTTGAATCAATGATTATGTTGAATCAATGATTCCGTCACATATAATCACCGCCGTGATTTCGTATGGTTCCGTCTAACCAGCGATCCCGTCGGATCTTAATCACCGTTGTGATTTCGTTGAATCAGTGATTACGTTGAATCAATGATTCCGTCAACATATAATCACCGTCGTGATTTCGTATGGTTCCGTCGAACAAGCGATCCCGTTGGATCATAATCTGCGTTCGTAATTAGTAAATGTGAAGTTTCGTCCTCCTAAAACAAACAAAGCAAATTGTTGGGTTATATCTTACCGTTGTTTTTCGTATGGTTCCGTCGAACCTGCAATCCCGTCGGATCATAATCACCGTTGTGATTTCGTTGAATCAATGATTACGTTGAATCAATGATTCCGTTAAAATATAATCACCGTCGTGATTTCGTATGGTTCCGTCGAACAAGCGATCCCGTTGGATCATAATCTGCGTTCGTAATTAGTAAATGTGAAGTTTCGTCCTCCTAAAACAAACAAAGCAAATTGTTGGGTTATACCTTACCGTTGTTTTTCGTATGGTTCCGTCGAACCTGCAATCCCGTCGGATCATAATCACCGTTGTGATTTCGTTGAATCAATGATTACGTTGAATCAATGATTCCGTTAAAATATAATCACCGTCGTGATTTCGTATGGTTCCGTTGAACCTGCGATCCCGTCGGATCATAATCACCGTTGTGATTTCGTTGAATCAATGATTACGTTGAATCAATGATTCCGTTAAAATATAGTCACCGTCGTGACTTCGTAAGGTTCCGTCGAACCAGCGATCCCGTTGGATCATAATCACCGTTGTGATTTCGTTGAATCAATGATTACGTTGAATCAATGATTCCGTTAAAATGTAGTCACCGTCGTGACTTCGTAAGGTTCCGTCGAACCAGCGATCCCGTCGGATCGTAATCACCGTTGTGATTTCGTTGAACCAATGATTACTTTGAATCATTGATTCCGTTAAAATATAATCACCGTTGTGATTTCGTATGGTTCCGTCGAACCAGCGACCCCGTTGGATCATAATTTTGTCTGTAATTAGCAAATATGAAATTTCGTTCTCCTAAAACAAACAAAACAAATTGTTGAATTATACATCACCGTTGTGATTGCGTATGGCTCCGTCGAACCAGCGATTCCGATGGATCGTAATCACCGGTGTGATTTCGTTGAATCAACGATTCCGTCAATACTCGTATATAATCACCGTCGTGATTTCGTATGATTCCGTCGAACCAGTGATCCTGTTGAATCATAATTTGCATTTGTTGTAATTAGCGAATACAAAGATTTTGTGCTCCTAAAACAAACAAAACAAATTGATGGATGATAAATCACCGTTGTGATTTCGTATGGTTCCGTCGAACCAGCGATCCCGTTGGATCATAATTTGCATCAGTAATTAGCAAATATAAGGTTTCATGTTCCTAAAACAAACTAAACAAATTATTTTATTATAAACCACCGTCGTGATTTCATATGGTTCCGTCGAACCAGCGATCCTATTGGATCATAACTTGCATCCGTAATTAGCAACTATAAAGTTTCATGTTCCAGTAATCCGTTAGATGTTAATAGATGACGTGCATCTATGATAACATTTCGTGTTCCTAAAACAATCGAAACCAAAGGTTCTGCCAAACCTCGATCCCGTTGAATCATAATCAGGGTTGTGATTTCTTATGGTTCCGTTGAACCAGTAATCCCGTTTTTGCGTACGTGATTAGCAAATATAACGTTTTGTGTTCCTGGAACAAACAAAACAAAACAAAATCTGCCAAACCCTGATCGCATCGGATCATAATCGCCGTTTTGATTTCTTATGGTTCCGTCGAACCAGTAATCCCGTTGGATGATGATTTGCGGCCGTAGTTCGCAAATACCTATAACGTTTTGTGTTCCTGAAACAAACAAAACAAAAGGTTCTACTAAACCTCGATCCCGTTAGACCATAATCAGGGTTGTGATTTCTTGTGGTTCCGTTGAACCAGTAATCCCGTTTTTGCGTACGTGATTAGCAAATATAACGTTTTGTGTTCCTGGAACAAACAAAACAAAACAAAATCTGCCAAACCCTGATCGCATCGGATCATAATCGCCGTTTTGATTTCTTATGGTTCCGTCGAACCAGTAATCCCGTTGGATGATGATTTGCGGCCGTAGTTCGCAAATACCTATAACGTTTTGTGTTCCTGAAACAAACAAAACAAAAGGTTCTACTAAACCTCGATCCCGTTAGACCATAATCAGGGTTGCGATTTCTTGTGGTTCCGTTGAACCAGTAATTCCGTTGGGTGATGATTTGCGTATGTGATTAGCAAATATAACGTTTTGTGTTCCTGGAACAAACAAAACAAAACAAAATCTGCCAAATCCTGATCCCGTTGGATCATACATCACCGTTGTGATTGTAAATACACATAGTGCCTCTACATTGACTCTTTCTATAAGCATTACATGTTATTTAATTCTTAACTTATCATATGTACCTTAGAATGATCGGCTTGAGTACTAATAGCTTTGTTCGAGCAAGTAACACAAATAATCTTTCATTATTATTTATAATGCAGTTGCCATTGAAACATATGTGGCTTATTCTGTTTTAACTCTGTTTTAACAATTTCAAACTATTCTATTTTTACTACTCGAACATACCTATTATTGCTTTTAATCTTACTTAGTCGAAAAGGCACAATACTTGGGTATGCATTGTTATATTATGGTCTTTTCTACGTTTTTAACATTGAATCGTTACTTTATATCATCGTATCGTAAGGTTCCGTTGAACCAGTGACCCCTTGGATCTTACCGTAACCTACCATCGCTATTTTGCCTCTATATCCTGGATATCCATGGCCTTATGCGAACAGTAGCCATTACTGTCGTTAATTACCTGAACCCCTTTCGTAGATCTTTTATTTCGTATCGGTCTTTATCGGCTCGCACCACCTTGTATGGACCTTGAGCATTGTTTTACATACCTCTTCCATACACATGGCGCTTTTCCGGCAGTCATTGTTGCCAATGCGGTAACTACATATCGTGTTACCATAGCGTTCACACTGACCGTTTGCCCGTGATGTATCAACAGTGTTGATAACATGTTCTGTACGTTTTGCCAAATATCTTAAAGGGATTTGACGTAACCATAGCTCATCGATCACTTATTACTCTTGACCGGAAATAAGTGAAGAATACCTTCTATCACTTTCACCACGTACCTTGTCTTAAAGTCCCGCACTGCTTCAATTATCGTAAATTTTGTGAATCCCTCCACTACAAATTGCCTTCTGGCGGTTGTTTACTTGTAACATGGACAATTCAAGCACGCCGCAATGTATTCTTTTTTTTCACAAATTTAGACCTATCTACTAACCAATAATATCACGGATACGTTTGAATGACTTCGCCGTTCTTAAATACTCCGCGGCAAAATGACACAATAGACATATTTGCATTCCAGTAACTTCAGATATGACCCAAGCTTTCATCGTCAAATCGTTTCGACATTTCCATTCTTCAACTGATATGTATCGAAGTACTGCATTGTTGCAAAATTATGGACACCTTTAGTTAAAATATTTCTTATTAGACTGACTTATTCGCCCTGTAACTGGGCACCAGTTGTCCAGTCCACTTGCGTGAGATCTACTTCGATAATATCCAATACTTCGATAATATCCACGGGACTGCGGCTAAGTGCATCCACGTGCTTAAAAAAACGTAAAACGTAAAACTTTGTACTATTGACTTGTACCCCATTCACATGGAACGTCCTTGCTTGTCAGTCTCGTTGACTGACGGTTCAACTTCGAGGGCGTATGCAGGCATAAATCTTCTGAAATATCCCGAGAGTCCCAGAAATTGTCGCATTTGTTTAATTTTATTGGGTGGTGACATGTCGAGTATCGGCTCAACCTTTCACACTATTGATACTTATTTCCCTTCCTAGGTATTCTATCTATGTTTCAAAGAAAGAACACGTAGGCAAGTTTAATGTTTGTTTATGCTGTCGTAATTTATCCAGCACTAACTTCAGTCTTTCAATCCCTTCGTCTATAGTTCGAGAGTGAGGATATTATTATTTCGTCTAAGTATGGGAATGCAATCGTATATTTATCTGAGCCTAGAACTACATTGATTAGCCATTGAAATGCAGCCGTTGCATTTCTTAAGCCAAACGGCGGCGGCGTCCCGAGCCACTTGAAATGGCCATCTGGGGTAACAAAAGCGGTTTTAGCAATTGGGTGTCCGTCGTACCCTTGATAGTAAGAGATACCGTGTTCTTTTTGTTTAGAACGTGCATAGAGGTCGATATGCAATCCGCATAGGACTCTAAAACGCATTTACATATCGTTATACAATTATCGTCCACATCCCGGAAAATAGTCTCTCTACCGGTGGTTATATCAACTTTGTTAACCACGGACGATTATTGTTGCACTATCGCGAAATTCCGACAACTGCTTAATTATGACCCGATCACGTTCTTTGACCAACATCACATGTTCTTGGTCCAGGTAATCGCGCCCGACAGTCATATCATGAGTAATATTCTCTAGTTCGACAATAACAGCTAAAACTCGCGCACTTACGTTCATATTTTTTTAGCTTTTAGCTCGCTGCTGACAACAGTCGCATTTACGGTAATCGCACCAGCAAAACCGCGAAGCTCGAATTGTTTGTCATTGTTTGTATCTAAACACAACGTATCAACTAAAGTTCTGTTTGTTAGTGTCTTAGAACTTCCCGTATCAACAACACGTTATTGCCGTTAGCAAATACATGTTTGAATCGTCACTAACCTGTGGATTTGCCCTTAGGAGACACTCGTGTTCTCAATGTCCAAGTTTCCAGCATCTGGTGCACTTGGTTCGGCTTTTCCTGCAATTCTTAGCTAGATGACCTCTTACACAAAACTTATAACACGCACTAGGGTCTTTAATCGCATGTGAAAACACTCTACTGCACTGGTGGATCTTGGAGTTTTTCGCAATCTCTTTCTTGCGGGATTTCTTCCTGCTTACCCCATCGAGTTCACTACAGCGAAAAATTTGTTTGGACCAAAGTAACGAGCCGAATGCAGGGTTTGCTCGATGCTTAGCTTCTTTATTCTCATTGTGACTGCATCAACAACTTCGTTTTGTGACACAATAGTCGCGTATTTCTGGACGTCGGCTTCCGAATGCAAAAGTTTGGTGGAACTGTGAGGTTAGTTTTTCTTTCACTTGATCCCAGCTGTAACCATTCTGAGATATTCGTCAAACTGCCATACTCTTGCATGATCTTTCAGGTCTTTTCAGATCGACCGAATCATGGTATCGTCGTCCCAGTTATATCGATGGGCCAACCTATTGATGTGGTCTACCAATTCTTCAACTACCGCATCATCGTGCGATGGATTAAAGTGAGGAATATCGAACTACTCACTACCGGGATTCGCAACAACACGTGTGGTTGCGGAATCAGCCCTGTCGTTTTTTTCCATTCTTCGTATAGACTCTTTACGGTTTCCTTCAAATTTACCGTAGAAGAGTCGCTGCTGCTGTCGTTGTCCGACGAGCTGCTGGTATCGTAATGACGTCTCTTGGACGATGGCGACGCTTCTTTATTCGCGCGGCCCATCGTAACAGTGTTTTTTTTTTGTCAGGCACTTCACACAAAGCGAAACGGCACGTGAATTTTATAATTAGGAAAATTATAAAACTATCCCACTTCTGAATTTGTAAGACGTTTGGAAATAAGACACGTATACATCGAACTAATTATGTATAATGAAGTTATCGGAGACAAAATACAACGACGATGTAATCTGTATGAACGTCTATATATTAATGTGTCCTAAATAAGCCTTGGGTCACAAGTAAGCCTGCAGTGGCCACTTGAAGAAACGGCCCCAACGTAAACATAGACGTGGTGTTGCCAGAGAATGCCATGGAACCGCCCGTCTGTCTGTGATATCGTACACTAACTAGTATTTATCGAGAAGAACGAACAAAACCAATAGTAGTAGAAGAGAATATATTTGAATATTTAACATCAAACGCCTTTGATACCTTTTTAAAAGTACATATAACAAACCTTTCAACACCGCTGCTTTAAGCATTGTTCTTACTAGCTATGTGCAAGATAGGTTAAATTTGGTTGGTGTATTACAACTCATTCAAGTAATAGGTTACTAATCATGGATTACAGAACTCTTCACTAGATTCTTTTATTCACATTTTATACACTGTCATTAACATATTTCTGTGTTAATGGCAAAAAATGGGGCAACAAAATCAACTTACCTGACACACAGCTATACAGGACCTTACATGTAGGTAAATAAATCAGCCCTAAATTTAATTGAAAGTATTCTGTTATTAAAGTTAATAGACCTATCAAAATATTATAGACATAGGATACTTGCCTGCCCTATTAGGCTGATTATTTCTGCTCAGTGGACGGCAAACGAAATATATTTGAACTGCTCAAAATATAAAGGCCATAAGAAAAACTTTAAACTGGGTCCCTGCTCACTCGGCACTGTTTAAGCCTAAACCAAACAAGTCTGGATGGTTGTTTGTCCCGTACCTATTTTCTCATCGCACAAACGACCCGATCCTGAAAACTTTATTTTATAAAAACTTTATATTTAAGGCGATTCGTTCCAGAACGGTGATTTCATACGGCCACCCTGGTCGTGCCGGTTCGTTAAAAAGTTTATCGGGATTTTGCCTGAGGGTGGCCGTACGGTAACCTCCGTCCCCAACTTATTTCCGTACGAATCCTGCGTCCGCACTCTGCCAAAACGGTCCCCGCAGGACACCAATAAAATATTAACTGCCGTTGACGTAATAAAGAGAAAAAAACACGCCGAAATGAGTAAACTGTACATTTATAATCGGGTTGTATGGCTAGAGGGTAAAAGCACGCGGTTTTTGTGGGTGAGTTTCGAAAGTTGTTAGCTTTAGCGGTTATGAGTGCGTGTTGGAAGTTTTCGAGTGACCGGATGCTCCGAATAATTTTATTAACAGGATAATGTAATATTATGAGTTTGAAAAATATCGCCGTCCGTCGGCCGTTACGATTTGAAATATATGAGTGGTAGAGAAGTTAGGCCCAGGAACCAGGTTTTGATGATTAAATTTTTAAATGTAAAGCCGTGACTGTATTTTAAAATAAATGACAGTTGCATACAACAAACATGTTTTTAAACATTTGAATCATACAAGTGAATTGAATAATAATTCGGCGTTCAGTAGTTGCGAGAAGTTAATTGGTCATTCACAGTTACATATCATATGTTAGTAATAACAATGGATGAAATATAATATTCAATTATTTCACCAACACAGATATTGTGGTATAATTCTAAGAACTGAATGAGTAACCCACATAGTGCAGATATGTCCAACACTCCAATACATATAGAAGCATCCGGTTGCTGTTGATTTGCACAGTCGAAACACGTGGGTGGCGCGATAGAGTTTTGTCGTCTCTAAGTAAATCAGAACGTTGTAACTATCGATCGCGAAAAATATTAAAATGTCTAAAAATCTCAACCCGTCGGACGTAAACATCTTAATAGTGGGTGAGACGGGTGTTGGAAAGTCAACATTTGTGAACGCTTTCGCAAACTACGTCAATTTTCCGTCGTTAGAAGAAGCAGCGGCAGCAGAAGAAATTATCTCGGTGATACCGTCAAAGTTCAGTATCATGGATGAAAATTTCGTGACGAAAGATATCAAATTCGGTGAGGACAAAAATGAATGCGATGTACCCGGTTCTTCAGCAACGATTGACACTAGAATGTATAGAATTCCATTCGATGATTGCTCGATTATACTTATAGACACGCCTGGAGTTGGTGATACAAGAGGCATTGAATATGACGAAACAAACCTACAGAATCTCCTGGCGGAGATAGCGGAACTCAAACATCTGCATGCGATAATGATCCTGCTCAAGCCAAACGACTCAAGGGTAAACGTACTATTCCAGTATTGCATCAAACACTTGCTCTCTAGTTTGGAGAAGAGCGCTTCATCGAATATTGTCTTCTTATTTACGCATTCGAGAGGGACTTTCTATAGGCCTGGTGATACCGTGGCACCATTAAGAACTGTCTTGAAAGAGATCCAAGACAAGCCTCCATACGTGTCTGTACCATTCAATAAGACCAACAGTTTTTGCGTGGATAATGAGGCCTTTCGCTTTCTCATTGCCAGAAAGAACAATATTACATTCACAGAGGATGAGACCAAAGAGTTTGCAGAGAGTTGGAATAGATCCGCCAATGAGAGTCGCAAGTAAGTACCTCCATAGATATGTTTGTTTTATTGTTGAACATAAAACTTGTTTTCAACACCAGAAAGTCCAATAAACATTTATTGTGTGGTTAA
The DNA here is from genome assembly GCA_963971325.1 of Aphodius granarius. NCBI lineage: Eukaryota > Metazoa > Arthropoda > Insecta > Coleoptera > Scarabaeidae > Aphodius > Aphodius granarius. The sequence continues at coordinate 8,939,569 of OZ020222.1, read as the reverse complement.
TTCTTAACAAGTCATTATGAACCAATCAGAACGCAAACTGTATTAATGTGTTAATCGGTGCTTAAACCAGAGCGCAGGGTTTTGTGTGAAAAATGGTTTTTTTTCTGGGCGATGTAGTACATCATCTAAACATGTTGTGAAAAGACAGTTTTATTAAATTAAATGTTTTTGGCGATAGTATATGTTTTTGACAATATCTTGCTACCAATTAGCTAATAGAAGCGAGTTACTTCACAATCAAGGATGGGAGAAATTGCGAATGTAGAACCGGGAGTTTTTACAGGTTATATGTATTGCAATACAATTAATGTGACCCTAGAACTCCTTGTATCATTTTATTGCTATCAGTATTTCCGCTTTCTTCCAGAATGCTCAACTACATTATTGGATTAAAGCCCCATAATATACAAAGTACAGTATCTGTAAATACTTCTCGTATGCTGATCTTTCGCATGAGTAAACCCCTAGCAGATATTTCGCAAAATATCACCGATAATATCGACAGGATGAAGCACCATCAAAAAATGCACGAGAGCCGGTCACTTTCAATTAAAGAACTGCGTGAGAAGCTTGTAGTTAAGAGGATTGGCTTAAAAATTAATACAATTGAGAAGCCTATGACAGTTTGCTGCCATGAGGATTGTGTCAGCCATTATAATGTAAGTGGCATTTAATTTAACATTTGTATATTTCTTTCGTGATACCTCTGTGTATAATTTGATCATCTTAATATATATTCTCGTCAGGTCGACGATTGTTCGACGGTGAATTACTCCCAGATTTGTCATGATAGCTGCGAAGTGTCTGGTGTACCAAAGGAAGTTCTTGGTAGTATCCGTCTTCTTCGGTGTAAAGCGATCAACTTCGTAGGTGTTTGTAAGAGAGAACGATGCGGTCATAATTTCCGGCAGCACATGCATATCTACTACGAGTCAGAACCGTACGAGTATGATGCCGAAGACGCATCAGTTAGTAAGGACATCAGGACCAACGAAGACGCTCAGACCGATATAAACAGAAAGATGGAAAAAATCAAAGCTTGCATTGAAGAGTACGAATATGAACAAGATGTGATTCAAGATTCGATGGCAAAATTTGCCCATTTCTTAAAATATAATGCCATCACTCCAATTAACGACGCCTACAAAGATTATATTCAATACTACATGAATCTGTACGTATTTCCTTCGCTATAATTTGCTATACCATGGTTACGAATGTGTTCATATTAATATCGATTACTGTAGCTTGTATTAAAAATGTCTTAGCATTGTAGAAATGAGCAAAATGATAGATTTATTATCTTTTAGAGAAAAAAAGAAGGACAATTCAGATACAGATAAGATACAATACTTCGAGCAACTGATGAAGGAGTACGACGAGAGAGTGCATTTGCTCGAAGTGAAACTGAAGGAAGAAAGGGAGCAAAATGATTCAACTTCGGCCGTGTCTTCTGAAGATATCGCAGAGCTGAAGAATATACTCTTTAAGCTACCTTTATACGGTAAGACAATCAAGGAAGCGATCGAGGCTCAACAAAGTACCGCGCGTAATAATACTCCGATCACAGATGTGAAAAAAATAAGATATGAAAAGGGTAAAGTTCGAAAGGCTAAGGAATGGCTAGGATCAGTTATTTATGGATACTCACGATTACTCAAGAAATAGAGGCCAGATCACAGGGCAGATGGTCGGGTAGGCTGATCACAAAATCTGTTGATGGTACTCTAGCTATAGAAGGTGCATATCCAATCAACAAATCAACAGATTCTTATTATTCTGCAACAGGAATTAGATATACAAGCACTCCCGTTAAAAAATCAGCCGATGATTCTTTGGCAATAGCAAAATGATCGACGTGAGGCTGAAAACAAATCAATATTTACGTTATGTTTAGAAAAACGATAAATGTTTTGTGCTTCTATAACCCAAAATGATCTACATCTATTCTGGGTGTTCTAGAAGGGCGTGGTACTCCAAACTTTTGTTTTTTAAATAGAATACCGTTATATAGAGATACATCTTTGGATTTCTTATTAATTTCTAAGGCTATTAGTACTAAGATAGTAGTACCAAATCAACTTAGGTAGCAGTTTTTCAAATCACGCTATATTATGGTGTTTTTTGTCTTAATTTGACTTGACAGTTGAACAGAATTGTGTAATACGCCTGATGCTTTCGACTGGTACAAAATTTCAAATTACGTTAAAAATGGACTTAGCAGGTTAACAGTTTACGCCGACGAATTGCTTTTGTTTAAAATGAGCACATTCATATAATTTTCTTTTCCAACTTATTCTAATCGCATTTGTTTTGGTTTGCTAAATTTTATTAAACATCAAGACTTCTAACAATTTCATAACATAGAACATACACGGCACGGCACCAAGTTGGACACAAATAGGAAAAAATTTTATTATCAATTTTTCAGAAAATTTGATTTCAGTAAAAAGTTTCTATATTGTCTTAAACCTAAAATTCAAACTTCAAGATATAATTATCAGCTTGCGTATGCAAGGTATTAGAAAATTACTGAAGAATAAAGTATTTTTAAATATGCACAACAATGTTATTAGAAAAAGTTATTTAGAAAGATTAGAAGGTATCAAAAACGAAATTAGAATCACTTTCGTAAGATTTTTTAATCACTTTTTAACATTTTTATCGGTCTAAGAAAAAATTGAAATTAACTAAACAACACATCTTAGCATTTCATTTTGATAACTGACAACAACAAAAAAAAACAAAAACGACAACAGGCAACAAAAAAAATCTCGTTAAAATATTAAAAAGATAACACATTATTAAATTTTGTTGTAATGAATAAACAACTGGAAAAAATAAAAGTAATTTTTTCTTTATTAACAACAAATACAATAGTTTACTCGATGTGGTCTCTTCCATTTTCAATGCATAAATTATACGTTTGTTGTATTTTTATTTTTGCTTTTTCAGTTGATTCAGTTATGTTTAAATTAATGAAATGTTACTTCTGTTACTTCTGCCATTGCTTTTATTTTTTTAGTTTATAAAAACTTATTTAAAATGTTAGGCTGTGATTAAGAAAAAATCTTACAAGAGAGATTCTAATTTCGTATTTGATACTTTCTAATATTTTTCAAATAAAGTTTTTGAGTATCTTTGAAAATAAAGGTACTTACTGTCAAAAACTTTTTTTTAAAGGAACATTTTGTATACAGTTACATTTTTGTAATCTAAAGACACCACTGCATAGAAATCTATCACTTTGGAGACCCTCGCATTTGTTGCACAAATTGAGGGTCAGAAGACGTGGTCTGATTATTGGCTGATATTGATTTTGTTAAAAAGGGTGTAATAGAACATGTCGAATTGTTTTCTTACTTAAATTACTATGACAGTAAAAAGTCACAATCCATTCACAGTTTTCTTGCAGAAATAGTTTCATATGGTGAAAAATCAATTTCTTTTTGGGTTCCCTACACAAGAGTTATGGGTTTGAGCGAACTGTTGGAGTAGGTTCATATCTGAGATTAAAGCATGTATGTACTTTAATTTTAAGAAAACAAAAGATCATGTTGTCTATTTGCAAATAGATGTATCGCACGTATTTCTATTCACAATTTTCTATTACTGAGTCCACCTTTGATAACAAAAGGCTACTCTTGTGTAAATACACATTTTCATTTCTCTTTCGTTTTCATAATATGTATTAAAACATTGATAAAAAATTCTGTACAACTGTAAATAATTTTGGGTAATAGAAAATGGTTTACATAAAATATTTTTTCGTTTTTCTAGACATATTGATCAACGGCGACTCAGATAAGGCACCCTGTATAATAATTATTAATAAAGCTTACATTTAATGAGAATGTTGTCTTATTGAACACCATGCCTTAATTAATCAACATTGACAGATTTGGAAAAATTAAAGGTGAACTGACTATCGCCCGTCTCTTTCTTCGGTTATCCTTGTTCTCACTTTTTCGACTTTCTTAACATTTCATAGTTTTTTTAAAACTTGCGGTCAGCATGTTCATGCTTAATTTGGACCTAGGTCTTTATTTAGTAGAGTGGTCATTAATTGTTGATGAAATTTGTGGTTGGCTTCAGTAATTTTTCCAACAATCAGCAGACAAATACAAAAACAGTTAGGTATATAATAGTCTGTTTAATGTTGTATATGAACTTTTCTCTGCTTAAAACATGTACTACTTCTTTGGTTTTTGCATTTATCTCCAAAATAAACATAAGTAGTGCAGCCAACCCTTTATAATGTAGGCTTTATAGCAATATTATTTTGTTAATTCTTAAATAAGTATTTATCTTTTTCTTGAATATAAAATGATTTTGTTTATTTGTCAATTTCTGGGTACTCGCTCACTTATCTTATCTGGAGAGAGTGTTGATTTGATACCTTGATACCTTGAACGTATATTATAAACAGTAAAAATATAATATATTCATGTCAAAATGTGCAGTACACAGAAATGTTTTGCTACAGTATCATATAATAATAAAACTTTCTCGATAAATATATTGAAGACTTAGCCCCAAGAGGTAAACTTTACTGTCTAGTGCTGATTATAACTAGTTGGTAGTCGCTTTTATGCTCAAATAATTTGCCTAATCCTTGTTTGCCCAAATTTGCACAATTGGTTTGTTGAGTAAAAACATACTTCAAAGCATCTTTAAAATAAACGTCAGTGAACAGAAAACGCAGCTTGATATCAAAATTGCCTATTTGTCTAGTCAGACGATTTATGCACCAATTTCTTTGTAGATACAAAGTATTTGAGCGTGACAACGCAGATTTAAACCAGACTTCCTCGTTTTTGCAAACTGTTTTCATTTACTCGCACCAATTTATTTATGCAAATTGTTTATACAAACAAAAATTGTTGCATAAAATTGTTTGAGTGTGAAGCAACACACTAACAGTTTACTAAAAAATACACCTGGCTTAGTTGGGTGTTGAGGTGGATTTATAGTGCCGTAACGGTAACACTTAACCGTAACGTAGAAAAATTGACCTTGCACGCTTACGGTTACGGTACTATAAATCAAAATTTACACCTATAAATAGTGGGTGAACTGTAAATTTACATTGAATGATAAAAACAACTGTTGTTCAAATATTGTTGTGGCAAACATAATGAGATAGTGAGATGAAGCAATACTGGATCAGGTATATGCAAATTGTGTACAGTGCCTACATTACCATTTCTTTGCCCTGTCGCAAACCGAATGAGATACCAGCGATAATGCAGATGTTCTTTTCACAGAAAAAGACAGTGAAGAGCAACAGTCTACCAACTTGCAAAAACACGTTTCAAAGAAGGCAAACGAAACTCTAAAAAATAACACCGCCAAAGACCTATCTTGGCATGGTGCATGGCAACGATACATCTACTATCTATCTCTCTATCTACCCATCGATCGTATATTTCACATTTTTGAGACAGGTAAGGATAACACTCAATGTCAACTACAAATTGTAAACAAAAATGGATATCACACTCTCGTCATTTATTGAATTGTAGTTTCAAATATTGTATTATGGACAAATAAATGGAGACATTATGTAGTTCTCTTAATTTCTTACAGTTTAAAAGCCAAGATCTCAATATCTGAGGTAGGCCAACGTAACTCAGAGAAGCCAGGTACAGGTGAAGTTTTGGCTCTGTATAAAGAACTAAAAGGAGCTGCCATAGAAGACTGAAACGTGAATAAAAGGAATTGTCGAATAAAAAGAAACAACAAACAGCAGTCCGAGAAGTTGTGGAAGCAGACATCTATAATAATCTAGTGAGGAACACATTGACGTATAATTACCTCTTAAGACAAATAAACCTATAAAAATATAAGCCACAAGGTCGACGGTACAACAAAAATGGTCTATTCGCACTGAGTATTTACAAAAACTCTCCAAGAGGGTACAGACCTTTAGAAAGAATGTTTGCTTTGCCATCAAAAAAAAAAAAAGAAAACATCCTGGGATTATTGGCAAAGTTCCAAATGAGACCTGGGATAAACCAGCAGCTGTTGGGTTGGTTGAGACAGGCTGCAGAAAAAATGAAGACATTGGAAATGTTGAGTTAAGCAGAGGGTTGACATACAGTGGGTTCCATGATTGCATACATGAATTTGGGGAATATTGAGCTGGCTCCTGATACAACTTTGCTTCACATGAATGCGTCTTTATGGTTTGTTTGGATTGGAAGCAGCTAGTTGCCTTTTTATTTTCTCCACAGGTCCGGCTTATGAACTGAAAGGATTCATAAAAAAATTATTGTGGAGATACAGCAAACAGGAATGCATGTAAAGGCGAGGATGCATGTTAGTCTCCCTGATTGAGGTCCCTTACCATTTTGGCTCGGGCGCCAAAATGTTTTGACAATCAAAGAGGCAGCTTTGTCCAAATTAATGAGGTCAAAGTATTTTTATTTTTATACAACTTGCTATGATGTGACAAGTTTGTTATATGACAAATATATTATATTACTAAATTATACATAACAACCATTGAAAAATGTTCTTCTTCAATGCAACTACATTTCTTTATTATGCCGCAACATAGCGCCCGGCTATGTTGCGGCATATATTTGTCATATAACAAACTTGTCACATCGTAGCAAGTTGTATAAAAATAAAAATACTTTGATCTCATTAATTTGGACAAAGCTTCCTCTTTGATTGTCCAAACATTTTGGCGCCCAAAATGTTTGCTTCCACCTTTATTAACATTTTTTTTTCAAAGTTATTTACTATAATTACTCATATAGTTTTAATTGACTGGTTTCTACAATGTATAATAATATATTTCTTTCACAATATTTTTTACAGCTCAGAAGCTGAAGTTCCTGAACCCAACCAAATGCTCCTGTTGATGTACAAGCAGAGGTTTCTCAGACTGCTGATTTATTGCTGTTTATGCATCGCTCATTTGATACCGTAAACAGTAATAAACGGTATGATGTAAAGCTTGTGCGATGTTGTTACACTTTGTTTCTCCAAACCAACAAATAAAAATAAACCCTCCAAACTCACTCCTACCTGTGCACTTGTGCAATTTTTGAGGTCCTCGAGTGCTCCGACTTAGGGGACGGCGTGAGTGTCCCACTCCAACTCCTAATCCAAAGTGTAACGGGGGTTTAAGGGCGTCAGCCACCTTATACTCGATATGAACGTAAACCCGGTGGCAAGGTAGTGGCATTACCGCCAGAAAGTGGTCACACAAACTTCTGGGCTGGTGCAAGGAAAGTGTTAAGCAGTATGCAGTTTGTTGGGGTCCATTCTCGTGTGAAAAGCATAAAAAGCTGAATCGTTACCCTGGACAGTACATGCGCTTGAGAAATCATAACCAAGGTTGGTTGGAATTTTTTTTGTACTAATTCAAATATGCCGCCAGTAAATAATGCAGTGTGCGTTGCCGTAAAGCACCACTGAAATTATCTGGTGCGGACTATCTTGATCTATATATACGTTATCTATGTGGAGTATCCTGTGATGAGTTCAGTCTCGAGTGGTCTCAAGTGAATCAGAACGTTGTAAGAATCGCCTGCGAAAAAAAGGTCAAAATGTTTAAAAACTACAATCCATCGGACATAAATATCTTAATAGTGGGTGAGACGGGTGTTGGAAAGTCAACATTTGTGAACGCTTTTGCCAACTACGTCAATTTTCCGTCGTTGGAAGAAGCAGCGGAAGCAGAAGAAATTATCTCGGTGATACCGTCAAAGTTCAGTATCATGGATGAAAATTTCGTGACGAAAGATATCAAATTCGGTGAGGACAAAAATGAATGCGACGTACCCGGTTCTTCAGCAACGATTGACACTAGAATGTATAGAATTCCATTCGATGATCGCTCGATTATACTTATAGACACGCCTGGAGTTGGTGATACAAGAGGCATTGAATATGACGAAACAAACCTACAGAATCTCCTGGCGGAGATAGCGGAACTCAAACATCTGCATGCGATAATGATCCTGCTCAAGCCAAACGACTCAAGGGTAAACGTACTATTCCAGTATTGCATCAAACACTTGCTCTCTAGTTTGGAGAAGAGCGCTTCATCCAATATTGTCTTCTTATTTACGCATTCGAGAGGGACTTTCTATAGGCCTGGTGATACCGTGGCACCGTTAAGGACTGTCTTGAAAGAGATCCAAGACAAGCCTCCATACGTGTCTGTACCATTCAATAAGACCAACACTTTTTGCGTAGATAATGAGGCCTTTCGTTTTCTCATTGCCAGAAAGAACAATATTACATTCACGGAGGATGAGACCAAAGAGTTTGCAGAGAGTTGGAATAGATCCGCCAATGAGAGTCGCAAGTAAGTTATCCATAGATATGTTTGTTTTATTGTTGAACATAAAACTTTTCAACACCAGAAAGTCCAATAAACTTTTATTGTGTGGCTAATTCTTGACAAGTCATTATGAACCAATCAGAACGCAAACTGTATTAATGTGTTAATCGGTGCTTAAACCAGGGCACAGGGTTTTGAGTGAAAAATGATTTCTTTTTCTGGGCGATGTACTACATCATCTAAACATGTTGTGAAAAGACAGTTTTATTAAATGAAATGTTTTTGGCGGTAGTATATGTTTTTGACAATATCTTGCTACCAATTAGCTAATAGAAGCGAGTTACTTCACAATCAAGGATGGGGCGAATGTAGAACCGGGAGTTTTTACAGGTTATATGTATTGCAGTACAATTAATGTGAACCTAGAACTCCTTGTAGCATTTTATTGCTACCAGTACTTCCGTTTTCTTCCAGAATGCTCAACTACATTATTGGATTAAAGCCCCATGATATACAAAGTACAGTGTCTGTAAATACTTCTCGTATGCTGATCTTCCGCATGTGTAAACCTCTAGCAGATATTTCGCAAAATATCACCGACAATATCGAGAGGACAAAACATTATAAAAAAATGCAGGAAAGCCGGTCACTTTCAATTGATGAGCTGCGTGAGAAGCTTGTAATTAAGAGGATTGGCTTAAAAATTAATAAAATTGAGAAACCTATGACAGTCTGCTGCCATGAGGATTGTGTCAGCCACTATAATGTAAGTGGCATTTAATTTAACATTTGTATATTTCTTTCGTGATACCTCTGTGTATAATTTGATCATCTTAATATATATTCTCGTCAGGTCGACGGTTGTTCGACGGTGAATTACTCCCAGATTTGTCATGATAGCTGCGAAGTGTCTGGTGTACCAAAGGAAGTTCTTGGTAGTATCCGTCTTCTTCGGTGTAAAGCGATCAACTTAGTAGGTGTTTGTAAGAGAGAACGATGTGGTCATAATTTCCGGCAGCACATGCATATCTACTACGAGTCAGAACCGTACGAGTATGATGCCGAAGACGCATCAGTTAGTAAGGACATCAGGACCAACGAAGACGCTCAGGCCGATATAAACAGACAGATGGAAAAAATCAAAGCTTGCATTGAAGAGTACGAATATGAACAAGAGGTCATTCAAGAGTCGATGGCAAAATTTGCCCATTTCTTGAAATATAATGCCATCACTCCAATTAATGACGCCTACAAGGATTATATTCTATACTACATTAATCTGTACGTATTTCCTTCGCTATAATTTGCTATGCCATGGCTACGAATGTGTTCAAATTAATATCGATTACTCTAGCTTGTATTAAAAATATCTTAGAATTGTAGAAATGAGCAAAATGATAGTTTTATTATCTTTTAGAGAAAAAAGGAAGTACAATTCAGTTACAGATAAGATACAATATTTCGAGCAACTGATGAAGGAGTACGACGAGAGAGTGTATTTGCTCGAAGTAAAACTGAAGGAAGAAAGGGATCAATATGATTCAATTTCGGCCGTGTCTTCTGAAGATATCGCTGAGCTGAAGAATATGCTCTTTAAGCTACCTTTATACGGTAAGACAATCAAGGAAGCGATCGAGGCTCAACAAAGTACCGCGCGTAATAATATTCCGATCACAGATGTGAAAAAAATAAGATATGAAAAGGCTAAGGAATGGCTAGGATCAATTATTTATGGATACTCACAATTACTCAAGAAATAGAGGCCAGATCACAGGGCAGATGGTCGGGTAGGCCGATCACGAAATCTGTCGATGGTACTCTAGCTATAGAAGGTGCATATACAACAACAAATCAACAGATTTTTATTATTCTGCAACAGGAATTAGATATACAAGCACTCCCATTAAAAAATTAGCCGATGATTCTTTGGCAATAGCAAAATGATCGACGTGAGGCTGAAAACAAATCCATATTTACGTTAGGTTTAGAAAAACGATAAATGTTTTGTGCTTCTATAACCCAAAATTATCTACATCTATTCTGGGTGTTCTAGAAGGGCGTGGTACTCCAAACTTTTGTTTTTTAAATAGAATACCGTATATAGAGATACATCTTTGGATTTCTTATTCATTTCTAAGGCAATAAGTACTAAGATAGTAGTACCAAATCAACTTAGGTAGCAGTTTTTCAAATCACGCTATATTATGGTATTTTTTGGCTTAATTTGACTTGACAATTGAGCAGAAATAATACGCCTCATGCTTTCGACTGGTACAAAATTTCAAATTACGTTAAAAATGGACTTAGCAGGTTAACACTTTACGCCGACGAATTGCTTTATAGTTATTTCTTTTTTTGTTTAAAATGAGCACTTTCAGATAATTTTCTTTTCCAACTTATTCTAAGCGCATTTGTTTTGGTTTGCTAAATTTTATTAAACATCAAGACTTCTAACAATTTCATAACATAGAACATACAGGGTACAGCACCAAGTTGGACACAAATAGGAAAAATGTTTATTATCAATTTTTTAGAAAATCGGATTTCAACCAAAAGTGGCTGATCAGCGCTTGTAACCCTCAAATTTCACAAAAATTCCAATATTTCCAAAGCGATAGAATTTTAAGCTGTGGTGTCATGCATTTTATTGGGTGTAAAAGTAGGGTGATAGCAATAATAATAATAATAATAATAATAATAATAATAATAATAATAATAATAATAATAATAATAATAATAATAATAATAATAATAATAATAATAATAATAATAATAATAATAATAATAATAATAATAATAATAATAATAATAATAATAATAATAATAATAATAATAATAATAATAATAATAATAATAATAATAATAATAATAATAATAATAATAATAATAATAATAATAATAATAATAATAATAATAATAATAATAATAATAATAATAATAATAATAATAATAATAATAATAATAATAATAATAATAATAATAATAATAATAATAATAATAATAATAATAATAATAATAATAATAATAATAATAATAATAATAATAATAATAATAATAATAATAATAATAATAATAATAATAATAATAATAATAATAATAATAATAATAATAATAATAATAATAATAATAATAATAATAATAATAATAATAATAATAATAATAATAATAATAATAATAATAATAATAATAATAATAATAATAATAATAATAATAATAATAATAATAATAATAATAATAATAATAATAATAATAATAATAATAATAATAATAATAATAATAATAATAATAATAATAATAATAATAATAATAATAATAATAATAATAATAATAATAATAATAATATCTGGGCATGGATGAAGTCTTTGGAGTTAATGAGAAAGCAATGAAGACGAAGGTTTCAGGCGAATACATTAGTAGAGTTCGAAAGATTTTAAAATCAGGGTTAAACGGAAAATTTAAGATACAAGCAATTAACACCTATGCTATACCTATTTTTCGTTACAGTGTTGGAATTTTGAACTGGACTAAGAAGGAAATTCGTGATTTGGATGTTAAAACCAGGAAACAGCTTACCTTAAATTATATGTTTCACCCAAGATCAGATGTATGTAGACTATATTTGCGTCGACAGGATGGAGGTCGTGGTTTACAACAATTAGAAAATATTTATGATTTGGAAATTTTAAATTTAGGAAACTTTTTAAAAGCTAATAAAGATGATAAAATAATTAAACAATTAAATAGAGACATTTGCGGTAAGTCCATAATCAATAATCATAAACTTATTTTAGAAAAATTTCAGGTAGAAGAGTTACCGGATTACAATAATAAAAATACGGTGAAGAATTTAAAAAAGGAAATTAAATGTAAACAAAATTTGAAGTTAAAGGAAGAATTTATTCGAAAGCCTCTACATGGTCAGTTTTTGAGAACTTTCCAGGATGATGGTTTTTCAAAGTATGGTTCATTGCGTTGGCTATTACATGGTAATATTCATGGTAATATTAAGGCGGAGACGGAATCTTCGATTATGGCTGCCCAAGAACAAGCACTACGCACGAGATACTACGAACAAAAAATCCTGAAAATTGCTCATGACGGTAGATGTAGGTTATGTCATTCTGCTGCGGAGCACGTTCATCATTTATTGTCGGCGTGTCCGGTTCTAGCTGAATCGGCTTACATTGTTAGACATGACAGGGTGGGTGCATATATACATTATAATTTATGTTCTCAACTTGGTTTTGATATGAACGTGTCTCGGTGGTATGAACATACTCCGTCTACTGTTATGAGCAATGATCATGTGACAGTACTATGGAATATGCCAATTGCTACTGATAGAATGCTGGACGCAAATAAGCCAGACATAGTAGTAAAGGACATCCAAAAGAAGAGCTGTACGTTTATAGAAATCTCGGTGCCGGCGGATTCGAATGTTTTGAAGAAGGAGACAGAGAAGAAACTAAAATATAAAGACCTCTCCATCGAGGTGAGCCGAATGTGGGGCATGAAGGTTACGGTCGTTCCGGTGATTGTGGGCTCATTAGGAATGGTATCTAAAAATTTTGAGAACCATGTGAAGGAATTGCCATGTAAAATTTCGCCATGGGAAATTCAGGAGATTGCTATCTTGGGAAGTACTAACCTCTTAAGGAGGGTACTATCGACATAATATTATTTACTAATGCAATATTAATTAGTTTCAGATATCTTTGCTGTTGTCGCCGTGAGGACCGTTTACGTAGATAAAAGTCTGGACTTCTCTACTGCGTTCACCCTTCACGAAGACATGAATACATATTATTGTAGTTGTAGTAGTTTATATTGTGTAATTTATTTCCACAACGCTGTGGCGGTTTTCTGCAGTTTTCCGACTTCTCCACCATAGCAAGGAATCTTGGCGTTGGGTTCAAAATTCAAAATTGGGTTTGTGCTGCAGAACATTCCCCCCCTTTACCAAAGGGAGTACCCTAGACTTCGGCGAAGTTCGGTACTACCCATTTTGGCCTGGTGCTTCACATCTATTTTTAAAATTCATAGTACCACTTTTGAAATTGTATGTTTAAAAAAATTGTATTAATTTATTTATATATGTATATCTATGTGATGTATCAGAGAATGACAATAAATAATAATAATAATAATAATAATAATAATAATAATAATAATAATAATAATAATAATAATAATAATAATAATAATAATAATAATAATAATAATAATAATAATAATAATAATAATAATAATAATAATAATAATAATAATAATAATAATAATAATAATAATAATAATAATAATAATAATAATAATAATAATAATAATAATAATAATAATAATAATAATAATAATAATAATAATAATAATAATAATAATAATAATAATAATAATAATAATAATAATAATAATAATAATAATAATAATAATAATAATAATAATAATAATAATAATAATAATAATAATAATAATAATAATAATAATAATAATAATAATAATAATAATAATAATAATAATAATAATAATAATAATAATAATAATAATAATAATAATAATAATAATCTGGTAATTATAATCCCTCAGCTGAATGGATTAAACGTGAGGAGAGGAGGAATAACCATTATCCAGTAATGGATGATATAGTTCTCTCCAAGAACGACATCCAAGAATCGTGCAGAAAATTGGGATTATGGAAAGCCCCAGGACCGGATAAAATTCCAAATTTTTGGTTAAAGAAATTAACGTCTATACATGACAATTTGATTAAGTGTTACAATAAATTAATAAACAATCCAGCACAAATACCATCGTGGCTGGCAGAAGGTGTTACAATTTTATTACCAAAATCGGCAAACACAATGGAAGTATCGCAATATAGACCAATAACTTGTTTAAATACTTGCTATAAATTATTAACTAAAATTTTAGGTAACAAGATTTATGATCACCTACGACAGAATAACGTATTGCCTTCTGAACAGAAAGGAATTTTAGTAGATTATGGTTGTAAGGAGTTATTACTAATCAACAAGAAGATTGTTGAAAAGATTTCGAAGACTCGGGGAAACCTTTCCATGGCGTGGATTGATTATAAAAAGGCATATGATAGCATTCCGCATGACTGGATTTTGAGATGTCTACAGCTATACAGAGTTAATCCAAAAATAATTCATCTGATTGAGTCTTGTATGTCTTTATGGTCTACTAAACTACACCTACGTGGAGAAGTGTCTGATCAAGTCTCAGAACCGATAAATATTAATTGTGGCATATTTCAAGGTGATAGTCTGTCACCTCTTCTGTTCTGTATTGGTTTATTTGCGTTGTCAAGTGAATTGAATCACGACAAATTTGGAATTCAGTTGTTACCTGGTGAAAAGTTGATTGGTCATGCATTATATATGGATGATCTGAAACTTTATGCTAGAAATGATGAACAACTGATGAAGAGTTTAAGTGTTGTGAAACAGTTTTCTGATGACATAGGTATGCAATTTGGATTGGAGAAGTGTGCCAAAATTAGTATCGTAAAAGGTAAAATTGAGCGAACCATGGATATACATCTTGATGAACACACCTGTATCTCGGAATTAGGAAATGATTCTAATTATAAATATCTGGGCATGGATGAAGTCTTTGGAGTTAATGAGAAAGCAATGAAGACGAAGGTTTCAGGCGAATACATTAGTAGAGTTCGAAAGATTTTAAAATCAGGGTTAAACGGAAAATTTAAGATACAAGCAATTAACACCTATGCTATACCTATTTTTCGTTACAGTGTTGGAATTTTGAACTGGACTAAGAAGGAAATTCGTGATTTGGATGTTAAAACCAGGAAACAGCTTACCTTAAATTATATGTTTCACCCAAGATCAGATGTATGTAGACTATATTTGCGTCGACAGGATGGAGGTCGTGGTTTACAACAATTAGAAAATATTTATGATTTGGAAATTTTAAATTTAGGAAACTTTTTAAAAGCTAATAAAGATGATAAAATAATTAAACAATTAAATAGAGACATTTGCGGTAAGTCCATAATCAATAATCATAAACTTATTTTAGAAAAATTTCAGGTAGAAGAGTTACCGGATTACAATAATAAAAATACGGTGAAGAATTTAAAAAAGGAAATTAAATGTAAACAAAATTTGAAGTTAAAGGAAGAATTTATTCGAAAGCCTCTACATGGTCAGTTTTTGAGAACTTTCCAGGATGATGGTTTTTCAAAGTATGGTTCATTGCGTTGGCTATTACATGGTAATATTAAGGCGGAGACGGAATCTTCGATTATGGCTGCCCAAGAACAAGCACTACGCACGAGATACTACGAACAAAAAATCCTGAAAATTGCTCATGACGGTAGATGTAGGTTATGTCATTCTGCTGCGGAGCACGTTCATCATTTATTGTCGGCGTGTCCGGTTCTAGCTGAATCGGCTTACATTGTTAGACATGACAGGGTGGGTGCATATATACATTATAATTTATGTTCTCAACTTGGTTTTGATATGAACGTGTCTCGGTGGTATGAACATACTCCGTCTACTGTTATGAGCAATGATCATGTGACAGTACTATGGAATATGCCAATTGCTACTGATAGAATGCTGGACGCAAATAAGCCAGACATAGTAGTAAAGGACATCCAAAAGAAGAGCTGTACGTTTATAGAAATCTCGGTGCCGGCGGATTCGAATGTTTTGAAGAAGGAGACAGAGAAGAAACTAAAATATAAAGACCTCTCCATCGAGGTGAGCCGAATGTGGGGCATGAAGGTTACGGTCGTTCCGGTGATTGTGGGCTCATTAGGAATGGTATCTAAAAATTTTGAGAACCATGTGAAGGAATTGCCATGTAAAATTTCGCCATGGGAAATTCAGGAGATTGCTATCTTGGGAAGTACTAACCTCTTAAGGAGGGTACTATCGACATAATATTATTTACTAATGCAATATTAATTAGTTTCAGATATCTTTGCTGTTGTCGCCGTGAGGACCGTTTACGTAGATAAAAGTCTGGACTTCTCTACTGCGTTCACCCTTCACGAAGACATGAATACATATTATTGTAGTTGTAGTAGTTTATATTGTGTAATTTATTTCCACAACGCTGTGGCGGTTTTCTGCAGTTTTCCGACTTCTCCACCATAGCAAGGAATCTTGGCGTTGGGTTCAAAATTCAAAATTGGGTTTGTGCTGCAGAACATTCCCCCCCTTTACCAAAGGGAGTACCCTAGACTTCGGCGAAGTTCGGTACTACCCATTTTGGCCTGGTGCTTCACATCTATTTTTAAAATTCATAGTACCACTTTTGAAATTGTATGTTTAAAAAAATTGTATTAATTTATTTATATATGTATATCTATGTGATGTATCAGAGAATGACAATAAATAATAATAATAATAATAATAATAATAATAATAATAATAATAATAATAATAATAATAATAATAATAATAATAATAATAATAATAATAATAATAATAATAATAATAATAATAATAATAATAATAATAATAATAATAATAATAATAATAATAATAATAATAATAATAATAATAATAATAATAATAATAATAATAATAATAATAATAATAATAATAATAATAATAATAATAATAATAATAATAATAATAATAATATGCAACAAATGTCACGGCCAGCATGAAACAATAAAATGCACCTCAGATTTGCCAGAAAGATGCAAATCCTGTGGACAAGAAGGTCATGGAGCATGGTCCATGAAATGCAAAAAGCGTCCCACCAGCCCGATTGTTGGCATACCAAACGTGAAAATTAAACCAGCAAACAAAAAATCAGATGGCATAACAAACACAGCTTCCAAGCAATCCCGAATTCATAAACCAGTAACAATACACGATCAAATAATCAACACATATGTTGAAAAAATCAATTCGCCAAAAACCCATAATAGACAAGACTTGATCAGTAAACTGAAAACGAAATTCATTGAAGCATACCAAGTTGACACCATAGTATCATTTTCCGGAAGCTACATGTACATAATTATGATAGATCTACAGAATATTAACATTCCATCACCCACAGAACCTATCCATGGGAATCAAGTCACAGTACAACAAAACAACAATGAATAGCATTAGATTTCTATACTCCAACATAAATAGCTACAACAGAAGATCACACTTAATCGGAAAATACATTGAAGAAAATAATATACATTGTGTAGCAATGGTAGAAACGAAGACCGAACAACCCATATCATTCCGTGACTGGAGAGTACTGCAGAACCCAGCAACAATTAGAAACCAAAATATTGGCGGAGGAGCCGTCGCTATGGCACATCCGTCACTACGCCTAGGAAAAGAGAACCCCCCCGCTGTTAACAACCAATTCAACGAATGTCTACATTTTACACTTCCCTTTGGCCTACATAAGCTTCATATATTTCTTGTTTATATACATCCATTCTCCAAAATTGATGACTCAATTTTTGTTAAAGCTAGTCTCTACGAGAATGCTATTATCATAGGCGACTTCAACCCAAATAAAACTAAATCCAAGCACATATCCCAGTTCCTTAACCTATCCAAGTTTTCCCAAATAAAAACTCGTCCGACATTCATTATGGAAAACAATCCCAGCTCCACCCCCGACCTCATATTCTGTTCCCCACACCTACAATCACAAATACATTCCGTCCAAACAATCCCAGATCTGTGTTCCGACCATCTTGCTATTGAATTCCACATAAATACCTCCCATAACCCAGTTACAACCCATTCCATATACACAACCAATTTTAACCGTTGCGACTTCCAGAAAGTCAACAAAGACATTTCATTATTTATCAACACACACCAAACGATCAACGAAACTTCCATCTCAGGCTTCACAGAAGCACTATCTTCCTCCTTCATCCAGAATTCTCCAAAAATCAAAAAACGTCTTTACTCCTTTCCACTTCCTCCCTTTATCCTTCGCCTAATTAAGGAAAAAAGAAGATTATACAGACACTTCCAATCAACAGAAGACCCTCAACTCAAAAAGTCTTTTAATGCACTAAATAAACATATACAACAACTTATAACAGAATATAGATGTGACAAGTACATGGAGGCGTGTGGTAGAATAGAGGAGTCTAAAGGAAAGAAATTTTGGCAAGAGGTTAGAAAACTATCGAAATATAAAAAAGCGACAATATCACACGAAATCACAGACCCCGATACTCAGATTTCTCACATAGACCACCTAGAAATTGCAACGTACAAGCTAGATATCTGCAAAAGGTATTTAGTTTTAGCGATGACCCGGAATTCGACCAAAATCAACTCGAAGATGTTAACGGGTGGTACGACACATTTTTCCAGTCTTTCACACCAACTCCTGACGATGCATCAATCAATGAAGAGGAATACTACGCAGCACTTCTCAAAGGAAAGAACACATCACCGGGCTATGACAAAATAACCAGAAACTGCCTCAAAAGACTAGAACCCGAAATTCACACATACATCGTCCAATTGTTTAACTTCTGTCTAAAGGAGCAAATATTTCCTGAAGTTTGGAAGAATGCTGTGATCACTTGCATCCACAAAAACGGAACGTCAAAAGATCCTTCAAACTACCGTCCCATATCCCTACTCCCAGTAATTGGCAAGCTATATGAAACTATCCTAAAATCTCGCCTCCTAGAATACACAGAACACCACATTCCCATATATCAATTCGGATTCCGCCATGGCAAGTCAACCATCCACCCACTTTCTGTCCTAATATCCAATATACAAACAGCGCAACGAAATAAACAACGGTCTGCAGTAGTCTTCCTAGACATCCAAAAAGCCTTCGACTCGGTCTGGCATCGCGGTCTCCTGTTCAAACTCGCTAAACTCGGCGTCCCTTTCTACATTATTAACCTTATCCGGCAATTTCTCCAGAACAGATCCTCACGAGTTAAATTCTTTACTTTCCTCTCCGATTACTACTTCAGCGAACAAGGTCTCCCACAAGGATCGCCAATCTCACCCCTCCTATATGACATCTATTGCCACCACGACATCTATGATCCCAACCCCAATATCTTCGATCCTCTCCTTTATGCCCTACTTTTCGCAGACGACACAGCTCTGGTATCCCACTCCACCTCCTTAACCAAAGCAACAACACAGCTATCTTCCCTACTAGAAAAAATCCTTTCTTGGGCTCGACGATGGAGAATCAAAATTAACCCAAACAAAACCCAATTCCTTGTTCCCTTCCACCGTATCCATGAAAACTCTCCCAGCATAACAATCCATAATACCACTATCACACCCTCAGGAACCTGCAAATACCTAGGAATCCATCTCGACCCGAAACTGAAGCTTAACACACACACCAAGATAACCAAAATGAAAGCCAAATCAAGAGCTGCTAACTTCCGGAACCTAACATACAAGAACAGAGGCATCAGCAAGGAAGCATCAGTGGTTATCTACAAGGCTATATGTCGACCAATACTGGAGTACGGTTCTCTCCTACTCATCAACTCCCCGCCGACAACAACGAAGAACATTGAGATCGGAGAGAGGAGCGCTTTGCGTACGATCACCAGAATACGCCACCCCAACAACCCCCTACACAACCCCTCCAACGCATACCTATACGAATCCACCAAACTCATTCCCATAGCCGACAGACTAAAAACCCTCTCCACTAAAATTGCCAACAAATTCCCACCTGAAATATCCCACCTATTCCTCACGATAAATCCCCACCTTCATAACCGCCCAAATAATAAAAAATCCTTATACGAAACCATTGAAGATCTAAAAACAGCATAGACAAACACACACAAATATCTATCCTTACACCGGGCTGAAGGACCCATGGTCGATGGCCGTTTCCAGGCGAAGAAATTGTACAACATACCACAATAACATGTCATGAATATACATTGTAGTACCTACCAATTTGTCTGGAAATAAAACTTGAATATATATAATAATAATAATAATAATAATAATAATAATAATAATAATAATAATAATAATAATAATAATAATAATAATAATAATAATAATAATAATAATAATAATAATAATAATAATAATAATAATAATAATAATAATAATAATAATAATAATAATAATAATAATAATAATAATAATAATAATAATAATAATAATAATAATAATAATAATAATAATAATAATAATAATAATAATAATAATAATAATAATAATAATAATAATAATAATAATAATAATAATAATAATAATAATAATAATAATAATAATAATAATAATAATAATAATAATAATAATAATAATAATAATAATAATAATAATAATAATAATAATAATAATAATAATAATAATAATAATAATAATAATAATAATAATAATAATAATAATAATAATAATAATAATAATAATAATAATAATAATAATAATAATAATAATAATAATAATAATAATAATAATAATAATAATAATAATAATAATAATAATAATACAGTGTACTAAATGTGAACGGTGGTTGTGAATACCCTGTATCAATTTTTTATAAGGCTTTGCGTTTAATGATTTTGTTTTCATTTAAAATCAAGGGCGATTAGAATTTTTCAGAAAAAAAAAGATCTGAAAGCGCTGTTGTTCGGTTTTCCTTGGTATTTACCCTCTGATAATTTTCGAGAAATTAATGTTTTGTCTGGAGGAGTCTCACTTTTTCCGATTTGTTTGAATTAAGCATTTTATATATTTTTTATTTAGGTCAAAATAACAATAAATTGTACACCACAATATGGTCAGTGGTCAATATTGCACATGTAAATATTTATAACCTTCTCTGTAAACAATAATAGGTACTTAATAAATATTACTGATTAATTTACAATCGTATTGAATGTTTATCTAATATGTATAAATATAATTATAAATTATAAATATAATATAATTATTTTTGTTCCTCTAAATTGAATTAAAAATAAATTCTATTTCTCATCTTTTATTACTTTAAATTCTGTTTTTATTTCAAATCCAAATTCAGAAATCTTTTTCTGAAAAGCCGTCCGAAGTGGGTTTTCCCAATGTTTTTTTACCTTAGCCACTTATATTGGGCCTTTTGTCTTTGTCTGTCACTGCAAGTAAAAAACTACTAGTACTGCATAGCCATTGTTAAATAGTACACATTAACAGCATACTATGACGATATTATTGGGTAATCTAGTAGTATTACGCATATATTTCTACTTACTAGTAGGATATTACGCACAGAAGTAAACCAGCTTGCTTTTAATCATAACCTTACTAAAATAGTTAGCAGAGTAGTTATTATTGATGAAATTTGTGTTTGGTTTCAGGAATTTTTTAAACAATCAGCAGACAGATAGAAGTTTCTCTATTTAAAACATGTACTGCTTATTTAGATAGATGAGAATTTAACTCCAAAATAAACATAAGTCGTGCAGCCAACCCTTTACTATGTTGGCTTTGAGCTATATTATTTTCTTAATCTTAAATATTTTTTTTCTTAAATATAAAATCACTTTGTTTATTTGTCAATTTTTGGGTAGGTACTCGCTCACTTATCTTATCTGGAGACAGTGTTGATTTGATACATACCAGCCACCGAACTTGAACGTACTCGCATATAATAGACAGTACAAAAATAATATATTATCATACCATTCAATTGGCTTTCATAAAAACCAGTGACTTTTTATCTTGCCATGATTACTTTCAGATAGCAATTAATTTTTAATTAAATTAAAATGTTTTTATTTGTCCATAAGAATACGTGCTAAAATCGTCGAAACTCATGTCAAAATATACCATACACAAATTGTTAGAGTGTGAAGTTACGATATGTCTAAATATAATTAAACACAAACAGAAAATTTCAGTTTCTTTTGTGTCAACTTTTATTAAATTTAGAAGAGCATTATTCTCCTTCTAGGAAGACCTTGACTAAAATCCAGGGATCAACATAAAACAGGTGGTCCCCGCATACACAAGAGTAAGCCATCATCGGCGGAAAATTTATAAAAAGGCTTAATTGTGATAGTATATAGCACAAAGGGGTTATATAATTTTAGAGATATACAGAGTTAGCCCAAAAATGATTTTTCTGATTTAGTTTTAATGTCTAGTGAACTCTACTTGCGTGGGAAATCGTTTGATCTAGTTGCATACCCGATAGATATTAATCGTTTACATTTTAAGTTCAGTTGTTGCCTGGCAAGAAGTTAAATGATCATGCAGTGTTATAATCATATCAGTGTTAACAATGGATGAAATATAAAGAACAAATTTCTCTGAATACATCAATCTACTCATTTTCAACAACACAGATATCATGTATAATTCCAAGAACTAAATGAATAAACATCATAGTGCAGATATTGCATTTAGTTGTTTATTCAAGACATATAAAAAGCATACAACAGAAACATTCTAAAGACGTGCTTCAGTTCGAATATTGTCTTCTTATTTACGCATTCGAGAGGAACTTTCTATAGGCCTCGTGATACCGTGGCACCGTTAAGGGCTGTCCTGAAAGAGATTCAAGACGAGCCTCCTTACGTATCTGTACCATTCAATAAGACCAACACTTTCTGCGTAGATAATGAGACCTTTCGTTTTCTTGTCGTCAAGAAGAAAAATATTTCATTCACGGAGGATGAGACCAAAGAGTTTGCAGAGTTGGAATAAATCTGCCAACGAGAGTCGCAAGTAAATACAAGCTAAAACTATTTTTTTTATTGAACAACACCAGAAAGTCTAATAGACTGTCACTGTGTGGTTAACCCTTAACAAGTCATTATGAACTAGTCAGAATACATACTATATTAATGTGTTAATCGGTGCTGAAACCAGGGTTTTGAGTTTATAGCCGCTGTGAAAAATGGGTTCTTTTTCTGAGCGATGTACTACATCATCTAAACATATATTCCACATTGTTTTGAAAAGAGAGTTCCCTTAAATTAAATGTTTTTGTGTATATTTTTCACAATACTTGCTACCGATTAGATAATAGAAACAAGTTACTTGACGATCAAAGATTGGAGAAATTGCGAATGTAGAATTGGGAGTTTTTATAGGTTATATATATTGCTATCAGTATTTTCGTTTTATTTCAGAATGATCAACTACATTATTGGATTAAAGCCCCATAATATACAAAGTACAGTATCTGTAAATACTTCTCGTATGCTGATCTTCCGCATGAGTAAACCCCTAGCAGATATTTCGCAAAATATCACCGACAATATCGAGAGAATGAAGGACTATCAAAAAATGCAGGAGAGCCGGTCACTTTCAATTGACGAGCTGCATGAGAATCTTGTAATTAAGAGGATTGGCTTAAAAATTATTGCACTTGAGAATGCTATGACAGTCTGCAGCCATGAGGATTGTGTCACCTATTATAGTGTATGTATCATTTAATTCTACATTTGTATAATTTCGAGATATCTCTGTGGATAGTTGCATCATCTAAATATTCTCGTTAGGTCGACGGTTGTTCGACGGTAAAGTACTCCCAGATTTGTCATGATAACTGCAAAGTGTCTGGTATAAGACATGAAGTAATTGGTGATTTCCGTCTTTATAAGTGTAAAGCGATCAACGCAACAGGTTTTTGTAAGAGAGAACGATGTCGTCATAATTTCCGGCAGCACATGCATATCTACTACGAGTCAGAACCGTACGAGTATGATGCCGAAGACACATCAGTTAGTAAGGACATCAGGACCAACGAAGACGCTCAGGCCGATATAAACAAGAAGATGGAACAAACCAAAGCTTGCATTGAAAAGTACGAATATGAACAAGATGTCATTCAAGATTCGATGGCAAAATTCGCCCATTTCTTGAAACATAACACCATCACTCCAATTAATGACGCCTACAAGGATTATATTCAATACTACATCAATCTGTACGTATTACCTTTGTTGAGTTTAAATTAATAAAAATCTACCAAAATAATATTTTTGTTAATTTTTAGAGAAAAAAAGAAGGGTAATTCAGATCCAGTTAAGATACAATATTTCCGGCAACTGATGATGGAATACGACGAGAAAGTGAACTTGCTCGAAAGGAAGCTGAAGGAAGAAAGGGCACAAAATTATTCAATATCGGCCGTGTCTTCTGAAGATATCGCAGAGCTGAAGAATCTACTCTGTAAGCTACCTTTATACGGTCATACAATCAAGGAAGCCATAGAGGCTCAACAAAGTACCGCGCGTAATAATGCTCCGATCAAAGATGTGAAAAAGATAAGATCTGAAAAGGGTAAAGTTCAAAAGGTTAAGGAATGGATAAGAAATGGAATGTCAGTTTTTCGATCGGACAAAAAGTCATCCACAGATAATCCGAAAATAGAAGCCAGATCACAGGTCAGGTGCTCGGATAGTCCGATCACAAAATCAGCTGATGATACTCCAGCGACAGAAGGTGCATATCCCATCAAAAAATCAACAGAACCTTATTCTTCTGCAACAGAAGGCGAATCATCAGCATTGGTTAAAATCAATGGCTGGAATCAGGTTGTCGATTACTATCGAAATCCGGTAAATGACGAGCACCACGTCAAAAAATCACCTACATATACTCCGAAAATAGAAGCCAGATCACAGGTCAGATGCTCGGGTAGTCCGATCGCAAAATCTGTCGATGATACTCTAGCGATAGAAAGTGCATATCCCCTCAAAAAATCAACAGAACCTTATTATTCCGCAATAGAAGATGAACCATTGACATTGGTTAATTACACAAAAGGTCCCGTGAAAAAAACTACCGATGGTATTCCCGCGAATGAAGGCCCGTATTCCGTCAAAGAATCAACAGATGATGAATTGCCATTGGACTTTTCAGGACTGAAAAGATCCTACAGCTTTGATTAAACGGAGCAATTATGAATATGTATCCAATTTACTTCTTTTAATTTTGTTAGGGGTTATGTGTAAGGGCATAAAGTGTTTTTCTTACGTTTATTTGACGTTTAATTTCACTCATGTTTATGTTTTACATGTAAAAAAAGGGGGGGGGATGATTCCTTGGTATGGTGGAGACGTCGGAAAACTGCAGAAAAATCCACAGCGTTGTGGAAAATAAATTACACAATATAAACTACTATAACTTCAATAATAATATATTCATGTCTTCGTGAATACTACTAATACTGCTAACACTAATTAAAATTACGTTTTAAATAATATTAAGTCGATAAAACCCTCCTTAAGAAGTTAGCACTTCCCAAGATTGCAACCTCCTGAATTTTCTATGTCGAAATTGTACATGGTAATTCCTTCACATTGCTCTCAAAATTTTTGGAAACCATTCCTAATTAGCCCACAATCACCGGAACGACCATAACCTTATATCTCAGTTTTTCATTGGAGGTATTCGCATTTGCTTCAAAATTTGAGGGTTACAAGCCGTGGTTGTAATAAATCATTTCAATTTGTTTTCTTGTATTAATTACTAAAATGACAGTAAAAAGTCACACACACACACACACATTCACATACATATACATACATACCCACGTACATTTTCCAGAAATGATTGCAATGGATTCAGTTGAACCCAAAACCCGTCGATTACTTTCCTTCTAGGGTACTAGTCGGAAACTAAAAATCACCGTATTTAGGAGTTGTGTGCCACGCTCATAAGAAACATCCAGTATAACTGTAAATAATTGTGAGTTATAGAAAACGATGATCTCTGTAACATTATACATGTTGTGTTAATTAATTAACATTGACAGAATTGTAAAATTTAAGGTGAGCTTACCACCGGCCGCTATGTTTTTTGGTTCTCAGTTTTTGTTTACAGTTTACACCCTGACAGTATTCGAGCAATTTAATATTTTGTCTGGAGGTGTATGAAATTTGTGTTTGGCTTCTTGTAACAATGAATAGAATGACACGAAAGATTTATAATTGTGTATTTAATGTTGAAAATGGACTTTTTTCTCCTTAAAACGTGTCAATAACAACCGTTTACCATATTGGCTTTATAGTCATATTATTTTTTTTAATTCTTAAATATTATTCTTTTTCTTAAATTTAAAATAAATTTCTTTGTGTCAATTGCCCAGTAGTAAGAAATATTTTGCAATAATAGGTACCTGGCTTTAACATATTGTAATAAAATGATAAGGTCTTCCTTATTTCCAATGTCTTTAAAAATTGGCCTCAAGAAAAGATCCCAAGTTATATGAACGTGAAAACGCACCTTTAACATTCCGCCACATGTTGCACCTGGCCTAGTTCGGCCAGTGCTGCAAAACCGGTTTGCGAGTTTCTCGAAAAAGATATGCTTTCAGTTCAGTTCTGCTTCAGTCTTTTGGTGCGTTGCGATCTCGATTTCGTTAATGTAAGAATAACTTTGTGTGTGTGGTGTTACAGAAGTGTTTATTTTATGGTGTCGCGGAACGTGTAAACTGTATAGTGTATATAGGCAAGAAATGTGCTAGTAATTTCACTGTTTACACTCATGTACATTTTTGCAGTCATAATTCTCCAATTTATGATGAAAATTTGACCCGTTCTTTGCTCTTAAATAGATGGATGACTGTTCTACACACTCGCGCTATATAGTGGTAGGTTTCGGTAGAATGCTATTCGCTATGCTACCGAAACCTTGTATGTATCTTTCGAAACTGTCTTGTGATATAGCTACCAAGAACGAGCTATGTTTCCACTTTGACCGTAGAAAATTAGCCAATACGTTATGTACCAACTTTCAATTTGTACCGGACCAGTGAAAATACTACCTATGTATTGTTTTGCCCGGACTGTCTAGAAAGAACTATAATAGCGTGGATAGGTGATAAGTGATAAGGTACGTAACACCCATGCATACTGTATTTTTAATACATTAAATAATAATATTTCAAGATTTCAAACAACAAAAACAATTATAAAACACTTTCAAAAATAGTTGAATAAATAACAATGTTTTAACGTCCTGAAAGTCAAATGTTTGACCTATTTCGCAATGTTCAGGCGCATTGTTGATATTATTTTTACATTTGACTTAATACAGATAAGAGCAATTTTTGATATTATTTTTACATTTAATTTAATATAGATAAGAGCAATATATTGATATTATTTTTACATTTGATTAATTTTAATTTGCCAGCGAACTGGATTGTTCTTGGTCACAATCTGACAACCGGTAGTGGCAAATGTTACATACATTTTGTTAGGGATTTATCCAATTTTGACCAAACTGATACCTGCTCATCCTCCAGTGACTTTAAATATGTATATGAATTTACAGATCAATAAGACGAGTGCTTGAAGCGCTATGAGTTTATAAAAGCAGTTTGACATAACCACATAACCACAGCCTTCGTCGCTGTGTTGCGAATTGTCAGATTTTGACAAACGTCAGTGCCACTGGCATGACATGACATTAAATGTCAGTGTGACAGATGTTATTATGTCAGAGAGACTGACGTTAGGTAGGGTACAGAGTGGCTCTGGCTTCACAAAACTTGAATAATTACAAAAGTGTTCAGACACTTCATTGTGCCAACGGTGTAGTCGAAAGTTGGGTGAGGGCCACTCCAGATATATTTTTTTTGTTTTCATGTCGGCCATATGGTCCCCACATATTCAATAAATCGAACAACGTAAGCAGCAAACTAAACAACGATAAAACTAATCTATACTCTTGCGAAAATATCCAAACGAACCCCACCCACTTCGATAAAACTGACACAATCGAATTTTCCTACAGATAGCGAGAGAACAAAACGGAGACGAAGAAAAAATAACAAGCGAGTAATCGCGGGGTGTTTCCGCTCATGGGGAAAGGGGACGGGGTGTGATAGGGGTAGGAGAATGATGGCAGGTTTTGACGTAAAGATTTTATCACTGATATTGTTTTGTTTTAAGATTAATGGCCCCCGATGGAACGAAGTTTAGGGCGCTATAAAGTAAACAATTTATATTTACTACGGATTCCGAATAGCTTCTACGTAGTGTAGAGGTGGAGGGGTCGTCAGGAGGGAGACTTCCTACACGGTAGGCTCGTGAGTGTACTATATCTGGTTGGATTTTATGATTTCGCAAATTACTAGCTCGCTATGGTTCGTTTAGTGCCCCCTATTATGCGGTACACCAAACTGGCAACTCTTGCCTCAAGAATGTGTACCTACTTGTCTTAATGGCAGGTGTCATATGACTTGGCGTTCTACAGTGTTTCAGAATGACCGGACCACAATAACAAAACATGTTATACAGCGTGTCTCACGTAACTGGTTTTTTCAGGTTTTTTCGGTATATTTTAAACTTTGGAACCATATTCTATTTGATCTGAACTTTTCAACTAAAATACACCTGAACTGCCACTTATGGTCACCGGAAGTCAACATCATGTATAGATGTTTCAAACTAAGAAGAGCACAGTTGTATATGCAACCAAATATACACAGGCAATTTATAAACCATACACTGGGTATGATTGGTTGCATATACAACTGTGCTCTTCTTAGTTTGAAACTACTCTAATTTTATTATTGTATTACATACTATAAATAGTAATAAACAAAACATCTTCAAAAATATTAAAGCTCAACATTCCAACATTTCAGAGTTAGTAATATTTCAACAACTACAAATGTTGAATGTTGAATTGATACACATATGAAAAATTAGTTTCTGTTATTTCGAAAAAAAAAAAAATGATACATTTACAAATTTAGAACATATCTACTGTATATGACATAAATGTAAATTAGGTACCATTTTCATTGGCCATACATGTAGTATGCGTCCAAATTTGCAAATTTGGGATATGAACCCAAAGTATTAGCGTAATAGTAACCGAGATAAATAGCTTTAACCTTCACTCTGAACCTTCACAAAAATAGATAAGCCTCATTAGAATTGATGTATTTTCTGACTTGGAATATAAATTTGAAATAAAATACGCTGCTTTAATTAAACTAAAAAGTTGAAATGGCATTTCAGATAAATTTATTTAAACGTTCTGATCAAATAGGAAGCGATGTCAGTGTTTCAACTATATCCAATAAGAGTAACATCAGAAGTTTCTAATAGACCATTTATGTGAGGCATCCCGTATAACGAAGCATGTTACTTATTATGTAAAAAAATATGTTGGGTTACACAGTACAAAAAAATGTTGTTTAACATTTTTCTATTTTTTTTCTAACAAGTTATGCAACTTTGCTTTGTTATATGTTTTGTTATATAGTCTGGATGTACCTTCCAGTGATAAATGCATATAAATCTGACTATATCAAGCAACTTCTCAATTCAATATTTTTTTATATTAGATAAAATAACAATATAAAAGAATATACCCTAAGACATAATCAGAGCAATAGGTGTAATTCACTTGCGGCAAAAACTAAATTCCTCGCCCTTACTGTTTCTCTCTATTTGGCATTAAATCCAATGCATAATATATCAATCCGCGCACGCGAAAAAGGCACAAGCTGAACAAAGACAACAGAGGCCATTCGAAAAACCGTCGGAACAATTTCAATATTTTCTCTGCGAATTGCTGTGCAGAGAATCCTGAGCGCACGGTGCCCACCGATTCCAGCTGGTGAGCAATTTGTTATTTAAACAAATCGTCGACGACCGGAAACCAATTCAAACAGTAGCTGGAAATGAGACCATCGCCAGAACAGCAGAGCAGACATACAGCAAATGCTCAGAATGCAACAATTTTAAACATTAAATATTAATTAATTGTGACATGTTTTTTAGCAAATATTTTAGCGACTTAATATTGGAAGCAATAACTCTATCCAGTAAAACCGATCTCTACTCAAGCTATCGGCAAAATATATCATTTTCTCTTTCCACACTGAGAAAAAAGAAATGTAAAATCAAATAAATGTATTTTAGTATTCTAGTTTTCACTGAAAAAAAAAAAAAAAAAAAAAAAAAAAAACGATTCCTTTACACCAAATGGTTTTCCGTAATGTAGAAATTTTTGTCATCGTAAACTTATGAGAAATTTAACTCTAACTTATCTTACTACTTTAACTAGTTCTAATAGGCACCCATTGATGTCTCTTAATTGGTCCTGATGTACTGGTACATATCTTCCATGCGCACTAACTGGCACTAGAGCTAGACTCTTTTTGGCACTTCCAGAGTTAACTAGCACTAACTCTGCTTTTGTCATTAACACCATTACACTAAGTAAAAAGGCTTCTTTCTCTTGAGTCTTCTTATGGGACCAGTGTTGTCGAGGAGAGGCTATCCAGCCAGCTATATTCACGTGTTGATGAAGTCTTTGTTTGTGGCTTCATGCAATTTTCTGGATTTTGATGTCTACCATCTCTACTTTGAGGTCCTTATGAAGATCGTCATTTCTAATGTACCAAGGAGCATTAACAATATTTCTTAGTACTTTGTTTTGGAATGTCTGGATAATTTTCATATTAGTTTTCTTGGTGCAGCCGCAGAGTTGAGCACCATACATCCATACTGGTTTCAGTATTTGCTGGAATAGCAGAATTTTGTTATGTACTGATAGAACAGAGTTTCTTCCAAGGAGCCAATACCTATTCTATAGCGAATACCTAACTGTTCTCTTTTCTTTTTCAGTCGTAGTAGTCTTTGTCGTTGTAGTCTTTACTAATGATTACCGTGGAGTAATAATAATCTAATAAGTGCACCATAATCTGTTATTGTGGTTTTCGACTAAACTATGTTCGGATTATATAATCAAGGTCCCATGATTATAATCCAAACATAATAAAATATTAATTAATGATTAATCCACGGTCACAATATTTATCTAATTTGAAAGAACACTTTACCAAAACTAAAGTACTATTTAATTATATCAAAATTTGTAGTTTTTAAATCAACATTCGATTTTAAGTCAAGTACTAAGTTGTCAAACAGTAAAGGAAGGTTTTTTTTACGTAAAGGGAACGTAAAGTTCTTGAAACAAAATGTTCATTTTGTTTGAAAACATTACGTTATTGAATTTAAGTTAACTAACTTTCATACAAATACGATAGCATTGAATTTAATAAACAAAGTTAAAGTTACATTCCAAATATGTTCAATTCGGAATTTGTAAAAATCAAAACAAAATTGAAATGTAATTTTGCATACGGATAATAGACACATGATACGAAACAGCTTTTTTTCTACAAAAAAAAAAACAACAATTAACTCAATTCAAACTCCTGACCTAGCGTCTTACTTGGTCAACGTATACAAAGCAGTGATTTCCACTCCAAAGCACGAATCGCAAGGATCTCATCATGGGCAACCCTGAGAGAGTGTAGTTGCGCGGTCTGCCGCTGCGATCCGGTGGCGCTATCGGCACAGAGGCTGGGCCGCGGCAGTATTCCGCGACCCTTTCAAGTGTGCTGTGTTCCGGTACGCGGCATAAGTTGCCGGTGAGGACGAGAACGCGCAAAGATCGCTAGATTTTTATGGGCGCTTAACGAATCCGAAGACAGATTTATCGGCGTACTGTGGATTTTTTTGATTTTTTTTTGTACTTGGTGCAACATTGACAAGTTTTAATGATGTGATTGTTTGGGAAGTTGCAAACTTTCTTGTTGGGTGGGTTTGTTGGATTAGTGGACGTTGTTGGTTGTTTTTGTAGCGTCGAATCGTATGATGGATACTCTGGATGGCTGTTAAAAGGTTTGTTTTTTTTTATTTAATTCGCTCGTAGTTTAACAATAGTGCCATCGACAGGGTTAACAATGCCGGTAAACGTGAGAGTACTGGTTTTATATGAATTTGTATTTTTTCGAATGGTATATTCCTCAGAACAATATATTGCATTATAATAAATTAATGGTTAGTTTAGTTATTACTGCATAACTTATTTTTATTAACAACAATTTAAAATTTTGTCTTTAAAAGTAAAGGAAAATATAAGCGAACGAATTTCAAAATATTAAAAAAATATAGTTATGACCGAACTGCAATTGGTGGAGGCGCCGGTGCGGGCGTGAACTGGAGACCTTTTGCACATTACATTTTTCAAGAATTAATGCTTATTTATGTTATTTAATCTACCAACTGTTTTTATCATTATTTTAACTGATTTTTATGATTAATTATCAATATTTCTACCGGTATATACTGTTTATCATATAACAAAGTTGCCCTTACTCAGTGACAAACTATAGCATTTCTTCACAAAATGCCACAACATAACGTTAGGATGACGTTAATCTATAATATCATATTCGGTTCTCAGTTTTTACTTATAATTTTTTATTGCTCCTGCAGCAAAAAAACGTCAATTTACTTGTGATAAAATAAGATGACACTAATTGCAAGTGTAAGTGTACAAGTGCGCAACTGGTTAGAGAATTATAATTATATAGTTTATGAAGTTCCATAAATATTACGAATGATTTTACTAACGTCCGATTGCACCACATCGTCTTAAATGTCTAGCTAAGCTAATCGTCCCTTAAAATTGATTGCCTAAGTCATTCATATCTGTCACTTGGCAAAGTTACACTTATGAATGAAGTCGACGTGGCAACATTTATTTTTCTGGTGATTTTATCGACATTTTTGTTCAGTTTTTGTAATTTTTTTGTAATACCTGAATCACTACTAATTATTATAAGTCAGGGGCTGTAGTTCGGAAAGGCAAGAATATTTTTGTGTTTTTTGTTGCCTATAATTTTTAGAATAATATAAAAAATGTTCTGAAAATTGAATGAGTGAAAAAGTAAACGAAAACAAAAAAGCTGTTATGAACCTAAATTGGATTTTAACCTCTTTAGAGCCTGTGTACATTAACTTACTAATGAGATTGAAGAAATAAAACGAAAAAAAAATGATATAATAAATACTAAAGTAGGTAGTGCGTATATATGTATGACTGAGGTGCTTATATGCATTAACATAACATTATTAATGAACAGAAGAAGTGGATGAATAGTTAACTTAAACTAAACTTTTTTTGTATAAAGTTATTTGGGTTCAGGTATTATTCAATAAGATATTTAGTAAAAATCTCAGTCTTTATGTCGACTATTCAAATAATTTCATCTAATATTCTTTCTTCTTATCTCAACACATTATTTGATAGGTTCAGGAAGATATTCACATCCAGGGAGACGTTGACTCAGGATATTCAACTCGAATAAATGAATAAACATCAGACTCCATTATACCAAAAAACAAACCAAAAATTGGAAGTTCAGCTTTACAATAACAACTACACAGACAGAAGATATTACAGCAAGAAATTCTGCAACAATATCTGCTTCATAAAAGAGATAAATATGAACTCAAACACAAAAATATTTGAATAAAACCAAAAACCAATCAAGTTGTGACGTACTACCAATTTTACGACAATGTCACTAGTATCACAAATGACAGAAAAGATAACCTTTTCAGGTTTTGATAACTACAGCATGTCATGCCAAACTGTCACTTAAAACCTTAAGCAGTAGATTTTCGGGACTTAAATTTATGCCCAGCTTAGGTAATTAGGCTTTGCTTAATGTTCAAGTGCATTAGGGACACTTACATTATTTAAGCTACGCTTAATTGTTAAGGAAAAGTATCCATTACTATTTATACATTACTTTTTAAAAATTAAATAATAATTTTATATTATAGTTATTCAATTATTACTGTATATTTAACGTTGCGTATTATACATAATCATAAATCAATAAATTCACACGTATGGACACTGAATAGTAACAAATTTGCTAAGTTAATTTAAACATTAATGCAAGCCAATAAATTAACATAAATCGGTGAAATGAGAATAATAAGAGAGGAAGATGTAAAGAGGTTGCATTATTAAGAAAACTTTACTCTAAACATCTGGAATTGTTCTTACCAAACTTTTGACACATAGAAGCGTAACCCTTCTTCAATTTTTCAATTTAGTAAAGTCACAGCTACTATGAATACCAATCTAAGTGGCAGTGGCATTAACGTTTATCGAAATTTGTCGATTCGCAACCATAGCAAGCATAATTAATAGCACCTAAACCGTTTATTAACGCTTCTATCACATAAACCTGTCCTCCCATTGATCTGTAAATTGGTATACATATTTGGTGTCAGTCGGTTGAATCGCTAAGAAAATACTTGTAATATTTGCAACTTCCGGTTGTCAGATTATCACAAAAAATAATCAAGCTTATCTCCTTGTACTCTGTTGGTGCTATCGTGTACACATATATACATATAATACATAAGTATGTACATATACACAAATATTTTCCAAAAACCATGGATTCAAGTGACCTTAAACCGAGCATCTCTGCCATCTTTCTATTAATGACAAATAACGAAAGCAATCGCGTCGGCAAAATAATTTATGCAGAAGAAAAAAAAAGAAGATCCTAAAAATTATTATAAGCGTGGTATCGGGCACTAAACATTCCGTAAATTGACATTACTAAGCTACATAATCAAATTTTTACCATAAAATAATTAATTATGTGCGACAATCTAAAATATTCCCAATGACACGTGCGTATCAAGACAACAACTGTTTTAATTACCCCTGCAGCTAAATTTACGAAATAAACGTCTAATGAAAGAAACAAAACCCAAGAGGCAGTAATCGCAAAAGACAAAAGACGCCAGCGGCGCACCGAAATGAATAAACACGTCCAACTTTTGCATTACTTTCCAGCTAGTGAGCCGTCCCCCTCCAGAGTCCACAAAGTGCCCACCCCCGCGCCACTCCTATCTCCCGCCACGTTTAACTGAATGTTATTAAATTTTATATTCAGCGGAGTTTTTCTCTCGCCGCTCTTCTGGAACATTAAACTGAAAAGCTGGGTAAAGACGGCGAGCGCCCCGCCCACCGCTAAGAAACAAAAACAAGAGAGACTTGGCGAGTTTTCTTTTTTCTTTTCACCGGGCGACTGACGAGGGAAATTAAACCGGTTCAAAATATTTCCAATTTCAAAGCGGAAGCGGTGAGAACCCCAAGATGGGGGCGCTAACTGACGGAACGGCGTTGCCAACCCTTCGTAACTCGTTTTACTCATTTTCCGTCCAATTTTACTCCCCTGAATTAGAGTTAGTTGAGCCTTGAGCACAAGAAATACACTTTCATAAGATAGAAACATTTGCAGGTAGAAGTATTTCTATCTCTTTCTCTCTTTGATTTTTTTATAAATTGGGGAATAAAAAACATGAAAGGGTTGTTTCTTCGATCCATAAAAACAGGAGCTTTATTTGGTATGTAAACAATTTTGACGTGAATTGGTAAGTCAGTTTTGCAAATTTTATAATGGCACACATTGTTGACAATGGACGTTTTAACGTTTATATATTGTTGGGGATATTTTTGTCCACCTAAAAATACGATTCATTTTACAGAGGATTTCAAATAACATTTAATAGATGCAATCACCAAATTTATACTGTGGAAAAAACAACATTTGATACGTTTACTATAGTAAAAACCAGGAGAGCTGCAAATGACTAAGCGATTGCTGCTGTTATTTTTGACATACGCGACAGATCTTGTTTGACTGGTTACGCATGTTAGAATGAAACACCTTTCGTTTTGTATATCTGTTTCGTAACCTTGTAAGCGATGAGTTATTTGCAGCTCTCCTGGTTTGTACTATACGCATTTGTTGTTCCTTTTATTTGATCAATGTTCGTTCAGTTCAAACCGAACACGTTCAGTTTGAACTGACAAACTATTTGAACTGTTCAGTTCAACTGAGACTGAAATACCCACACACGTAGAGGTTAAACTGTACAGTTGAACTGTGAACTGTTCAGTTTAAACAGAACGTGTGTGGCCTGCTTAAAACATAAAATATAACATTTTCAAGAAAAATTCGATGTGATTTAAATCATAGTTTAAAATGGCAATCAAATATATCATCAGTAGTACCGGTATTTTAAACTAGTCTTTGTGTTTCTATTGATTACAGTGTACAACATCAACATAGAAAATGAGCTTCATGTAAATATTGTGTGTACATTTCGTTCATCAAATAAGTTGCGATTAAGGGATGTGCAAATCAAAAACACACTATTGAAGAATTTAGCAGAACGCATTATTGACTAATAACACATTTCATTTAACAGAACCCATTAAAATCAATGTCATTTACACGTACTTAGTTAAGAATTTTAGCTATAGCTTCATTTTTCAACCAATGCAGGACTAAATATCAATATAGTATTACAGTATGGAGTAGTATTACAACGTGAACATAATCATTTTGCTTACTTTTATTAATTCAAATATGTTTGTATAATATTATAAAATTAATGTTAAACGCGCCCACTATCCGATTTCCGTCATCTTTCACGTTTGATGTTATTATTTTGATGTTCAAACTGTTTTTTTTCTCGGTGCACTAAATATAGAAGTCATCTGTTTTCAGCTTTTCTTTACATCGCTGGCGCTGGTATGATTGGTGTTTACGTTGTCACTGTTGGATGATTTTAGTCAATAGAAGAGATTGGTTAAAGTTTTATTATTTTACTATAGAAGTGTACTCTTTTAGTCATAAACTTGCTCTCCAGCTTAGCTCATGTTTTACTTTACACATAGGTAAAAACAGTTACATGCGTCTTTGCTAGCACATCAGCCACCTCGCTAAACTGTAACGTACGATAAGCAACAAAAGTATAAAAATAATAGAATAAGCAAATCATCCGTTATCCAGTCAACTTAAAAATTCTCGTGCTGAATTTCAATATCAGATATCACCAATCGCACAGAATAATTGATCATTCCGGTGCAATCTGGAACAACGTCACCGATACGACATGACAAACGAGGACTGCGTCGATGGTAATGAACACGGACAAGAAAACAATCTCCGTAATTGATATTAATAGTTGTTGGGCACGGAAACAGGGAACCCCCGGCACGTTTCCTCCAAGATTGATCGTCCACGCGGCCTAGTATTCCTAGTGGCCGGTAGTCGTGCTCTTAGCAGGTTGACGGACGGCAGCCATTGTCCGTAACCTTTTCGTTATTTATAGATAAACAAAATAGAGTGCCCGCTTCCTGCCTCCCTCCTTCCTGCGAGGTAAAACAATAGGATGAGTTGGGCTCAAAGCGCGGCTCGGAGGTTTGTCATTAAGGATAAAGGGGTTGGTATAAAATGGAGAAACAATGGAGTTATTATTTCCGCGTAGGTACCTGATAATGGAATACAATACTTTTGCGGGTTAGTTATTGTGATTATGTTGTCTGGTGTGTTTTACTAGCAATTAGTTTGTGATTTCTAAAATACCTTCTAGTGATTGAAAATTGATTGAAATTATTATTAAATGTTAAGAAGTTATTCTACATGTGTCTCTAAAAAAAGTGATATTATTATGCTTCTTGTAAAGTTATTAGATAAATATCTTTTCCAAGAAAACGACAGCGTATGTGAGTCCTAACACCTTGCTTGCGGGTTTTTCAAAAAATTGTCAAATTCGGTACAAAATGTAAGCGTTATGGCAGATGACAGTTAAATTTGCAAGGTTTAAATGAAAATTAAGTGCATCTTCTTTGAACATTATAATATCGAAATGAAACAATGGAATTGATATTTGATTTAATTTAAGACTTGAGTATGCTAGAAGTCGACAAAAGTATATAATTGTTCCAGAGGGGTGTTCCAAACTTAATTAGTTGTAGAAACAATAATTTTTTAAATTGCAATAGCGTGGTAATATTTTGAAGAATTAGCCCATAAAATGCTATGAAAGGATAGTGAAAATATACAAAATACTACAAAAGTTATTGGTGGTCAAATTTTCAGCTTTGTTATATTTAAACATAGATTTTTAGAAATTATCCATATTTGATGAAATGCCATACGGCATTGACGACAGATAATATTGATAATTATATTTACATTTGCAATTCAATGTAGGACCTACATATTCAAATTTAAATTGTGGATTACTCTCTGTAATTGATATTAGGGAATAATAACTGGTACTCATGTGCACGTATTTTTCTTTCAGCATAACAAATTAGGTTTTCACACTTGTCCACAGCAATCAGTTGTGCATAACGGCTAGTTGTTGTGGACAAGTTAGCAGTTTGTGTTCTCTGCTACCTACCTTGGCTGAAAAGTGATTAAAAGTGATAATTGTGAAAGTGTAAATAGGTAACAAAATTAGTTAATTTG
Organism: Aphodius granarius; assembly: GCA_963971325.1. Classification (NCBI taxonomy): domain Eukaryota; kingdom Metazoa; phylum Arthropoda; class Insecta; order Coleoptera; family Scarabaeidae; genus Aphodius; species Aphodius granarius. Next base: position 8,901,165 of record OZ020222.1, on the reverse strand, counting down.
ATCTCACAAAGATTACGCACATGCATGATGGCAATCAGTTGTCCAGCCTCAAACAACTTCGGCAACAACCAAATTCGGCCATGAAACGAAAGCCACGAACTGTCCTATCGCGTTATCCCACGGTTGAGTAGGGCAAGAGCGAACCAGCAACGGACGAAGAAATTAATCGGGCCAATTGTGTACCTCGACCTCTTCCACTTTAGTTCACTCGAGCCGAGCGCTGTCGAGCTTAAAGTTGCCGGGCTGAACTTGAAATATCGGCCCTAAAACAGATGTTTCGATGGAAGCCGTACCCTTTCACCGGCACGCCGCGGTGCTAGAAGTTAACAGCAAGGCGCGCACTGACAAATTGCTAAGTTCACTTTAATTTGTTTAGGAAATAAGTGTCGAACTTTGCTGCTCCCTTGCCTCTAACTACTTCGAACAGCCATTTTTCAACCGAACACACCCCTATCTTGACGACTCTTTGATTGAAATGTTTCTCCCCGAAAATTGATGATTCTATTCATACACGAACCCACTTGGTCCTTGAAAACTAGAACTTAGTACGTATACGCAGAGGAAAGAACGGTCGCCTATTGTTTTTTGTTAGATATTTTAATCTCAAGTAACTCTTTGGTAGATTTTGGCGATTCTTTCAGGAAATTAAACATAAATTCTTCAAAATGCTTCTTCCACAACGTGTTCCAAACTTGGCCCACACAAAAATCATGTCGGTTACACAGATTAAATGTGTTATAAAGGGAAGAATCTCGAGAAATTTGTGTATAATTTGAAATCAGAATTCACCAAAGACTATAAAAGTTATTGGAGATTCCTAAACTACAATTCAATTAACGTACATGATCATTTCAATAACGTTTTCACACGAACATTAGAACACAATTCGCAAAGAAATTACACTATGTAAGTGCAACAACGTGAATGCGGCTTCGGTATTCGCTTAACAGACACTTCTGTAAGTATGAAGCTTCCAGCGAACGTTAAGACGGTCGTTAGCCGTTTGCCATTCAGTTCTTCGGGTGTGTAGTAGATTCCTGCACGTTATTATCTCCGCTTCGAGTCATCTGGCAGTGGCAGCAATTCGCCAGGCAGCAACCGACTCATGTCTCCTCGACATAATATCGAGGTAAGGAATTTCTTTAATAAATAGACCCGAAGCGGTGCGCGTCTCTAATTTCATGCCATGGTCATAAAATAAATTTGCAATGGGATTCCGAAGATTAACTAGCGCACGAAGTTTATTTAAAAGGAAATTGTCTCCGCCAAATACAGTCAGCAGGAAAATTGGTGATCGATAAATTTTGAGTTGTTAAAAATGCATTGGCATTATTCCGAGCTGGAATCGTTTTGAAAATGTTATGTTTTATATAAGTACGGTGCATTTTTCATTACTCGAGTTTTCACAACATTACAGTCAATATTTTTACGGCACGCGTTTTTTTTTTTATTCGTAATATAAGCAATGAAGCACAAGCTGCATAGTAGTAGTTATTATTCCGCGCTTTGTAAATCAAAATTGTTAACCAAATCAACGCGGGCCACATTGTTGCCATGTAAATTATACAACGTTGTATATACATTTCAATAGGTTAGATGTAATACAGCTTCCGTTTGTTCTATGGCTCCGTCGCGTCGGCTTCCTAGCGTTCTGAGCCACTACGGAACCATAATATGAACTCAACGCAGTACAGCTCAGAAACACTCCGCAAAATTCACAATAACTGGCAAGAGATCAATTTTGTGCGAGACGTTGGTTGTTTGTATGAGTACAAAATGATACGAACAAAGGATATCGGCTAATCACAGTCAGTAGACTATTTTAAATACATAGATCAATAGCTAGACAAACTGGGATAGAATACCTTATCTTGTCTTAGTTATCGAAGATATTGAGACGAAGTAAATAGAAGATAATGGGGTTTGGGTCATAATACCATAATGGTATTAATAATAGACCATATAATTGTCGGTACAAAAATATCTAATCAAATTTAGAGTGGAGACTTCCGCTTACATCTTCAGGACGTAACAGTAAGGCAGCATTCATTCTCTTCGTAGCTGTTTTACTGTTACCTCCTGAAGATGCCTCTTGCAACAGAGTGCGAAACGTTGTCTACTTTATCGTCGTTGACGCGGTTTTTTCCCGGAAATCTAGAACTTAATATCTACTCAATATTTGTGCACACTTTGCGGGAATGAGTGGCAATGCTGTTACATCCGCCCATGACCTAATGACCTTCCTCCTAAAATATTTTCCTTAATCACCTATCAAACATCCTTCAGAAATAGTTTTCATAAAACATTTTTAGCGTACTTTAGATGCTAGTAATACTAGCACAACAACAAAATATCTGGGGTGCCCCAACTTTCCGACTACCGCGTTGATACATTATGAAAGACCCAGTTGGGACCCAATGTTGGGCTGTAGAAAACAATAATCTCTTAATCTTTGCATAGAACATTATTTCCTTTTCGTAAACAGGACGTAAAAATTCACCACGGTGACTCAAGTATGTAAGAAACCTTGCAATGTCTGGTTATTTGATTATTATAGTTTATTGTAGTAACATAATCGTCAACTAATCACACTTTACATTAATAAAGACTTCAAAATCAAAATATTTTGGTCTCAGTGCAAAACAGTTTGGAAACTACTGCTATACCTTTTCAAAATGTGTGGTAACGCAGCTGTGCAACAGGTCTAACTTCCGCCAATCACGAGTTGCCTGCGGGCAGGTAGAAAACCATCGGGCGGTGATGCAGTCTTAATAACGGTACGCGTCACGTCGGTTAAATCGTTCTTGTCAATTTTTCGGTAATTTTCGCGATTTCCACCGATTCACCGCGTCTCATTTGTGTACCAAGGATCGAGAATAATCTAAAAGCACTTTTCGGACGCTGTGGTCTCCGGTAAGTTATATTTTTTTGAGTTTTACGTGGAATTTTTTCGTCTAGCGTCTTTCTGGCTCAGAGCAATAGAAAAGTATACATTCCCGTGTTTTTACAGACACTGGTTGTCTGTATTCGCGTCGGGAATATGTCAAGAAGTTGGGGCAGCCCATTTTTACGTGTTTTTTTTTTCGGAATGACCTTGAAATGGTTAAAAAGGTCCATTTCCTGTAAAAGTCAATTTTTGAGTTAGGATACATCTTCTGTTCTGAAGCGAGGATGTGGGGTGGTCCCCACCCAACTCTGACAACCTCATTTACGCATTGAAGCGTCGCAACACTGCTGTATTCCAACATAATGCCAGTTATAGAATAGCATTAAATGTCAGAGAATAACATACTTATGTGACCTCGGATGCGAAAAGGGACCTATAGTGCGAAAATAACGTGCGCCACAACGGTACCTGTCGGAAAAGACCTTACGTGCGAAAAAAAGCGTGCAAGATAACGTCACGATAGGTCCCTTTTCGCATCCGAGGTCACATATACATATACAGACATAATCCAGAACGCATAGTTTTAGGTGACCCCAAAACGCATGTTTTTGCTGAAATTCCAACTTTCTCTCCGTCGTTTACAATACTTTTCTTCTTTTTGACTAAATTCTTCACACTGTCGAGACACTTTTACTATTATTCAATTTCGTGCCACTCTGAAACCCAGCCTACGTCAGTCATAGAATAACACTATGCCATGTCATGACACTGACCTTTGTCAAAATCTGACAATTCGCAACACAGCGGTGAAGGCTGTGGATTCCGTCAAGCTGCATCCATAAACGTTTATAGCGCCTAAACCCTTCTCTCTCAACTCTCTTCCCAATAATCTGTAAATTAGTATACATATATAATATTTAAAGTCACTGTAGGATGAGCATGTATCAATTTGGACAAAATCGGATGAATCGCTAACATTTGCCATTTCCACTTTTCAGATTGTGGCCAACAACAATCCAGCTCATTCCCTGGTAATTCTAAATATGTATACAAAATTTCAGCCCGATACGTTGTACCGTTTGAGCGCTATCGTTTTCACATATGTACTTACATACATACATACACACATACAGAAATCCGTCGACTGCAATACATACTTTTCTTCCAGGGTAGGTACTAGCAGGAAAGTAAAAATCCGGGGTGACTCCCACTCAACTTTCCGAATAAGGGCTAATTTTTGAATACTGGTTTATTTCTAAGTTCTACTGAATTCCTAGGTAACCGTGGTAACTTTCAGATTATTGATTGATTGCTTACTAGGCAGTAAAAAACAGTACTGAAGGCTGTAGCTACTTTTAAACTGCTTCTATAAAAAGCTTATAGCGCCTAAACCGCTCATCCCTTTGATCTGTACACAATTTAAGGTCGCTGGAGGATGAGATGCCATCAGTTTGGTCAAATCAGATAAATCTCTAAGAAAACGCATGCCACTAGCGGTTGTCAGATGTGGGCAAAATAATCGAGGTCGTCCCGTGTCCCGTGGTAACTCTTATAATGTGACAAATTTCAGCCGGATTTGTTGTACCGTTTGGGCGCTATCGTGTTCACATACATACATTTGACGAGAAGTGGCAGTAAGCCGCTAACATAAAGCGCGTGGTCTCCATAAACATGTGTTAGCCGAGGAATGTTGTTGTTTATGTCTAGAAAGGATTTAATTCCCTAGAATCAGTTATAAATAAAACTGCAGGTGGTATCAATAATAAACTTGTTTTAGTCAAGGAATCTTTTATTTTATAAATAAAAGGAATTTAATTCATTTGATCGAATTGTAATAAAGTAGCTGGTAGTCTCAATAATACTTATTTATGTGTCAACGCCATAAAGTATATGTTTATGCCCTCGATGGCCACATCTTAAAAAGCTCGAGGGCCGACAGACCGGGACCTTTTTAGTCGCTTTTTAGTTTAAATTTGCGGTAAAAGGAAATTACTTTGTCCTGATTTGTTTCAACAAAATTCAAATCGCCTTTGTACGCAGGACCTTTGATCACCATAAAAACGACCCTTGTCCTCGCGCGTCGAAATGTTGCACAAAATTAAGTTATAATTCGTATGCGTACTCTTTACCATTACACAGTTTGGCAGTGAGCCATTGTATCGTAACGAATTTACCCGCTGCGCTTGTGGAGGTCGGGGGTGAGTGGTGGTGTGAGACGGGACGGTACGAATTGTCCCAGAAATCGTAATTCTGCGTTACGTTATTGCGAGGGAGAGATTCACGCTTCACTCGTCGCGCCCAGATTTTAATGAAATTATAACGCTAGTTTTAACGAAATCCCGGCCCGAAACATCATCACGGGCGCGATATTAAATTTGTTGTTTGCGCCCCATTTCGGTTCTGGCGCAAGCCGCCCTTTCGCCGCCAATTTTCAACTGTCATCGGACTGTGGGTAGGACTGCAGCGCCACACTAGTGTAAACACGAAACTTATGTTCCAGATTGCGATAAATCCGGTACGGTCTGCTGCAACATCCAGGATTAATTAGGAAAATTTTGAAATTGTCAATTCACTGGGTTTTGGATAGTTTCCAGTTTGGCGGTTTTCTATTTTTATGGTGAAAATTGCATAGTCGATTTTGCATGTGGATTACATATATCGTATTGGAATATTGACAACGTAATTCTATCACATTGGCTTTTGCGTTTAGGTTAATACACTTTATTTATTTTCTTTATGAAAATGTTAACTACTAAAGATAGTTTACGAAAGAGTGTTTTTTTATTTATACATGTTCATAGTCGACCTGAATCCAAAATATCTAGTAGAATATGCTTATTGTTATGTATACTGATGAGACTAATCGACAGGGAATATTTCGAATAGTAATTTAATTTTAAAATTAATGACTCTATTTTCGAATGTCACAATCAGTAAAATAAGTAAGTTCTTATTCCCATACAGAGGGAAAAATTTATTCGATACAACACGAATATCTTTGAGTGAAGAATATCACTTGTTTCTATATTCGCAGAAAGATCATTTGGTTGGTTTAAGTAAAATATAAAATTCTCAGAGTAAGAATATGATTTGCTTGATGTTCCAAGTATTACGTTTTCTTGTTTTAAGTATGAAGGAACTGCTTGAAAGGAATTACGTCTGTTTGAAGCGATACGTACGTACACTTTTGGGTCAAGAATCTGTTTGTTTGTTGAAGCATGTATATTTTTCACCCAACAAAATATTGTTGTTGTTGTAAAACGAACGTCTTAATCTTTTTATATGTAGAAGAATAACATTTTCTTCGTCAGAGCAAAATATACTCAAGATAAACATACTAAAGTCTTAAACCGGAAGAATAACTAACCGTTGAAATAACTACATATATTGAAATTCTTATTACAATAAAATGTTATTTGGATAGCAAAAATATCCTCTTCATGCTACATTATATACGCAATAACAATTTTTCTTGATATCCAAGAATAAAGTTCTCTCTGTGCAAAACCTAACAATTTGAGAAATTTTTATCTGCAATAATTTTTGTAATTTTTGGTGCATTTTGATGATTTCTTGAACAAATTGCAGACAAGTTCCTAGAAATACTTACTTATATTAGAAATAATTATTTTTTTAAACTCACATGATGGTGATTTTTGTGGTCTAATTTTGGAATAACCCACGAAACAATTAAGGACCATGGTCATGTTTTCACCGACTCGATTTGATGCCAAATTAATTAGCAATGCAAGACTTTTTTTCTTGTGGAATGAGATGTTCTTTACATCTTGATGGTATTGAAAAAATCGCTACAATCGGCCAAAAAGACCCTAGTTATGGAAGATGAAAATTAAATTGACCAGGTTTAAGATACTCTATATCCTATTTGACAATCTACATATCGAAATGGAACAAATGCCAATGAGTTCATTATTAATGTTGCTTTAAAGCTGAGCGAGCAAAAACTTGAACAAGACCTAATAATTAAGAATTAAGAATTAAAGAATTGTTCTTTCACATGTGTAAATGATCATCTTAGACCACAGAAATATTATGACAGTTGTACAGATCGCATGAGTTATAGAAATAGTTAGGTATATTAAAAATTGAATTAAAAATTGGCCAGAAAGAATCTTGAGCAATCTTGTCTATAACTTTTCTGAAAAAATCATCAAAATGGAAATCAATTATTTAGGTAAACGGTACACTTTTTGGCTGAGTATATCTGAATTGCCTGCAGAAAGATTGACAATAGGACACTTCGTACTCACAGTAGCATAATTTCCAAAAATGGTAGTCATTGAAGCAATGAATATTATTTAAATGTACTTCCTTTATACACAGTAAAGCAAGGTCTCTTCTACAAAACTAAAATTTTCTAGGGCTAAGATGCACGCTGCACGCTTGAAGTTTCCTATTTCATTTATGGTGGAGGCGCCGCTGTCTATATAGAAATTGTTGAACTGGCAACGTCACATACATTGTGTAAGGTCCAAGGCGGCGTCGGATGTGGCGGGTCGTCATTCAGCTACGGTCTACTCGCCCCGGTGGCGCAACTTATGAATATAATCTCGAATAGGGGGCCAGATTTATTGGGGCAATCTTCGGAACGGAAAAAGTTACGGCTTCCGCACTATCGTGACGTCCGAACTTAGTCCGGCGTAAAAAACTCGGATCAGTTCATCGCACCCCAATGCGGAAACTTGCCATTTCCGACGCGTTTAATAGCGAATTTACGTTTTCTTCGACATTTGTCTTCCTTAAAGTAATCACTGCATTCAGTTTTACTTTCGTTATATGATATTTATGAGCCTTCGTCAGATTGTGATTTTTTGTCACTGTTCTAAATCACTGGTAGTGACACAATTTATTTGACTTGTTTGATTTGTTTTGTTACAAAATATAACCTTACACACACTGGGATATGAAATCTTTCAATAATTTTCTCTTCAACTTTAAATCATTATGAACATTGAATGCTGCGCTATTCAATTTCTATCTCAAGACACATTTTATGAATGCGTCCCAATCTCAATCTGAACAATCTATGCCACAGAATGAAAACTGGTCTACTGCGTAGCTTAACAGAATGCAACTTTACGATGCTCAATTAAGTTGAAATCATCTCCAAATTGGCTTTTCTACCTCAGTATAATTTGAATCCGTCACACAGGTTATCTGTTAAAGGTGTGTTATGTATCCGTACTGACTTCATGCTTCTATTTTCGGAGAACTTGTGAGAGAAAACTTTAGTGCCAGCGGTTCTCACGTCACGTCTAGTCCTTTTAGGTAAACGTAGTGCTCGACTTATTGCTCAATTTACGGTTAGCAAGGCACGGGAATATTTGAGGTGGAGGACCTGCCAGTCAGTCACCAGCCTTAAGCTTGAGCGCACACCATACACTCCAAGTTGCGGTAGAATAAGTCTCTAAGTTCAGTCAAACAATGAACATACCCTTCATATTGTCTGTATTATGTTCAGCCATGGTTCTATGAAGTACTGACATGTCTGAAGTATACAACTATACATGTTTACAGCATTTCAATTTCGTATGGTCATACACACGGTTTTATTGCTTAAAGCTTTAGAAGAAAACATTTATTTCATAATCAAGGCCTCGAAGAATAATATATTAACACACCATAATAAATTTATTTGGGAGAATTGGCGGAAGCAAAACATAAAAAAGTTTTTATACCTCAGTAGAATACAATAGTACTGCACAGTAAACTTTATTCACAAAGGCTTCTGGACCGTACATGCAGAGACTAATTATAGCCATAACGAAATAATAAATTTCCACTAGAATATTTTCATGCAAGTCCGTACTAAGCCTGCCCAGAATTGTAGCTTTCTATTCTTTTCATGAATGACACTTGAAGCAATCTGGATCTCTAATTGCCTAAAGAATTGCAAATTGAATTGGCTGCTTTTTGTTCTCAGGTAAAATTGTGCTGACCGAAAGCTCCAATGTACGTAACAAATGTTCCTCATACATTCAGATCCCATGATATATATAACTGGATTTCCAGTATAAATGTAAAGTGGGCTGGATGAATAGTAGCGAATAGAATTGTTTGAATGTAGTCTTTGTTTGCTGGTTGGTATATATGGTACTATGCAGGGAATGGATATTGAATTAATGAAATAATGGACATGGTTACAATGGTTTTATATAAGAGATGATAATAGTCTCTGTGAACAGTTAAGCGGAAAAACGCGTGTTGATGTCCTATGAATCCATTGTAATGATTTCTGAAAAATTCTATTGGTATGCATGCATATGTGTATGTATGTGTGTATGTATGTCTGTGAACACTATTGCGCCCAACGATTTAAAGAATTGGGCTGAAATTTGGTATACTTATTTGGAATTACCAGGGGATGAACTTGATTGTTTCTATTTACAATCTGGCATCCATAAGGACAGATGTTTCATATATTTTCTTGGACATTTGACCAATTTTGACCAAACTGTTGCCAGGTGATCCTCCACTGACATTAAATATGTATACCAATGTACAGATCAGTGGGATGAACGCTACAAGCGTTTATAGAAGCAGTTTGACAGTAGTTATATCATTAGTCGCTATAATTTCCAATTGACAAATTTTGATAAACGTTATTGGCGACTAACACTAGATTGCGATCCAGAGTAGCTGCGGCTTCATGAAATTGAATAATTGCATAAGAGTTAGACGTTTCAACGTGTCAATGATTTTGGAAAATATGGGTCGAGGACACCCCAGAGATCTAAAAACTTAAAGTTTAATTTACATCTTTGTGATAATAAATCAGAAGAGCTTTACAATATTGTAAGTTGGTCTTGGTAGATCTTATATTTTTTAACTACCCACGTTTGAATAGTCTTTTGAATTGAATTCTTTTATTTACATTTGTCTAAGTAATATACATTTTTTTATCAAAGTATTTTGAGGTTAAATATGGTTTTTATTTGTGTTCTCTAGATATAATCTCCTGGTACATATTTACAATACCTTTTAGGTAAGTAATGATAGTTTTAGTGCAAGTCAATTGTCGTCTAAATACCTCCCACGTTTGTAGAAAAGCTTTATTTATTATTTATTAATGTGCAATAGTTGATAATGCTGTGAATGATGGTGTAAATGACGAATGTGTATACTATACGATTATGTATTAAGCATAAAAAAATATATTTACTTTAATCGGAGTTTCGGAGTACGAACCCTTTTTATTTTACTTCACAACTTCGCGCCTCAAATGTGAAATTGCTGTCATATTGTTTACGGATAAACTAATAATAAATTAATGTATCTATGGTGCATTGGTAAAATTTCTCGAAGGTTTTTTTTTGCTTTTAGTTGCCTTTTTAGTTACTTTTCCTATTTTGGTGGGAACTTTAGAATAATCTTATTAAACAGATTGTATAATAAGTCCCACAGAACATTTTCAATGTCAAACCAGACAATTGACCGGACCAGTCAGAAAGAAGACATTGCATGTTGAACGACCGCTACAATTACCCACTAACATTTTTGACGAACAAATAACAATAAGTTACAAATTTTCCTCCGCGATATGTGTTGGTATTACATGACCCAAGTTGTCATAACGTTGTCATTATTAAATCCTTATCCTCGTTATCCTCTTCATGGCTATATTTATAACTTTACTTAGCTGTTATCGACCTTTGACAACTTTATAACGCTTTATAACCTCATACACGCTGGGATACTAAAATTTTTTAATTATTATTTACTAGCAGCAGCTCGAAGCTTAAAAGAATTATTCAATAATTTTCTTTTTCACTATTAATTGATTGTTTATTACATAATTCTGAACAAACAATCTACACCACTGAATGAAAGCTGGTATTCAACTTGTTGACTCTACTTCAAATCATCTCTATTTCTATTTCAGGTCTTTTTTTGTAATATAATTAATTAGTCATTAAGACCTGATAGTGCCTTCTTCATCTCATGTAATATCTATACTTCCACTTCTACTTCCGTGCACAATTGCTTTTTACTTGAATATTTCAAATTCTCGTATTTTTCTTTCCATATAGCATGATGTTTTAGCACAGTCAAGCACTTTTCTACAATCCCGAATACGTCAAACAAATAATAAATGAACCGCTAACGCAAGCTTCTTTCCCTTGTTTCAAAAAGCCGCCGTTTGTCGGTATTCTTCCTTTTAGGCGTGCCTCCGTTTTCGTTATATCCCACGGGATACGTCCGCAGTCGACCTGGGTTGGCCTGATGTAAACGGTGCGCGGCAGTTATTATGCTGGGACCGCAGGATAAACCTTCTGTGTTCTTGTTTAAGTTAATTTTCTCTTAGATTCCATCCGGTGGCTGCCTTCCCAGATCTTGCTCCTTTAGTCCCCACCCCGGATCTACCCCCTGCCGCCCTACCCTGAACCCCGCTATCCCTGTAGCCCTATTTACGACGTACAATCTCGGTAAAATGTATAACCTGCAATTTCCAAGCGTGCTGAGTACGCGGTTATTTTAATAAGGCCACACAATCGACCGACGTGCCTTTTCTTTTTTTTTGTTTTTAATAATTATTAATTATTTTTTTTTATGAGCACGCTCTGAATCTACTATGTTTTATTTAATTATTTTCGCTTTTCTTACAACTTTAACTTATTTTAATATTCACCCATTGATGTCTCTTAGTTGGTCCTGATGACTGCTATAGGTACATTTTTCATGCACACTAAATAGGACTGACTGCCTTCTGGCACTTTCACAGTTAACTAGCACTGATTCTTCTTTCTCTTGAGTCTTCTTATGGGACCAGTCTTGTCGAGGAGGTGGTTAGCCTCAGCATTCACGTTTGCGGGTAATATTGAGTCAGTATGGACAATGTTTGGTTGGGTGTTCGAGCCATTTTGTATCATTTTAGATCATTTTGTGCAATTTTAGACCGGGGAGCAGATAGCCATAAAAGATATTCATAACTTTTTTTGTTCGAATTTATTAATGAAACATAGGTCAATCGATAGAGCTATTGAAGTAGTATACCCCAGAGTTTTGCCCACCAAAATCAGAAACCAAAAATGGATTTAATTAATCTACAACACCTCGTGGTGTCCTCAAATAGAATTGCGTAAGTTATTTCGCACGATAGGTCTTTTTCGCATCCGAGGTCACATATAGTAATGGTATCAATACGACACTACCCTTATGGTTACAACGCCTCTTACATAAGTAAAGCGGTATATTGGTGTGCGGCTTATCAAGTGGGTTATATAAATGTTTATAACAATTGCAAAAGTTTATGCACAACTTTAATTAGTACGTTAAATTGTAGGTAATTAATAGGGGTAACTACCCTTAAAAGGTCGGGCCCACTCAATAACACCCCTTAAATGATAATAATGTTGATCTACCCCATAACAAGGAATATGGTGGTGGTTGGAAGAGATTTTTACTAACCTTTTACTTGTATGTTATACTTTGTTAACTGTTCTCTTCTTTGGCGACCTTGTGTTAATTGTTTTGTATATTTAAAGGTAGATAAGTAGATTATTCAATGACGCACTTGCATCTGTCTTACGCTAATAATGTTGTATGGTTAATTGCAATTGTTTCTGCAATGTCTATTTACCTGTACATTCAATAACTAGATCATATGCTTCATAGCGTACAATATTATTCAATTTAGGTTAATTGACTAACTTCAGTCGATCCTGATAACATAATCATGACATAATCGCCAATAATGCCACCTGAGTGTGACCTGCATTCCATTATAGTTGTATCCCATACAGACACTCAACTGGTAGCGATTGAGACTGTCTGTCAACACAAACATTGATGATTTTGACATGATATTGACAATGTGCCCAATTGCACAAATATATTTTCATTGAATAGAAAGAACATAATCCAAACCTAAGCCGGAAGAGCATTGTCATTGCAAACTAAATGGCCTAATGTCAGACCTACGTTCTAAATATTATTTGGTGCCCTTTTAAACAATGTTGCCGGCGAGACATACTGTAAGATTTCCGTTATTCACGAGGAGGCGTCCATACTCACCGTCCCATTGCATAAATAACCCGCAATATGCAATCAAACGATGGTACCGCATCCGACCATCTGAGCATTGCTGAAACACCTGCTGTTCTATAATTCAATATCCGTGAATGCCAGAGTATCTACGGACAATGGTGTTGGCTCTGTGGAATCGTATTGACGTTTGGACTTATGCATTTTTCAAACGGAGCTAGCCTAGCTAGCGCCGATGAGCGGCGGTAGTAAAGTTTACGTTGAGGCGGGCTGAATTACGACCGTGGTCCGGTAAAATAGAGCGCCCACCGTTGGTTGGCGTGTTTACCACCGTACTCAGCCGGTAAATTTCATCAAGCCGGTCGCTTCTTCTCCTCGCTGTCAATAAAGTACGAATTGCCGAAACGATTGCCGCGAATTGAACGCGGATTAGGTCGGCTGTTTGCTACATGTGTAACAACTTGGTGCACGCAAGAACTTTAAGCATTTCTTTTATTGCGAAAGAAGAACCTAACCTACAGTTAGGTATCGAAAGAAGACAAAATAAACTAAATAAATGTTAGCCAGGAAAAATAGTAAAATATTAACTTTAATTTAATTAATAATAACTTTAGAAATTTTCTTAATTTTCTAACACACGATATAAAGTTAGTTCAGGTTTTGTGGTGGTCAAATTTTCTGTTCTGTTATGAACAAAGGAAAACAATCTATACCCTATAAATTATTTAGTTTATCTACAGGGTCCGGCACTAACTTGGTGAAACATTTTTATTATCAATTTCAAAAGTCAATGTCAAAAGTTTCTGTATATAATCTTAAACCTAAAATGCAAACTTCAAGATATAATTATCTGATTGCGTATGCCGGCATACGCAATCAGATAATTATATCTTGAAGTTTGCATTTTAGGTTTAAGATTATATACAGAAACTTTTGACATTGACTTTTGAAATTGATAATAAAAATGTTTCACCAAGTTAGTGCCGGACCCTGTAGATAAACTAAATAATTTATAGGGTATAGATTGTTTTCCTTTGTTCATAACAGAACAGAAAATTTGACCACCACAAAACCTGAACTAACTTTATATCGCAATAAAGACCAAACAGCGAAACCAAGTAGTACGCGATAGTGTCTCTCTACCACTTCTAATTACAGATTCTGTGTACCGCAATGGTCTAGGCTGCTGTAATTCGGACCAGATTACCGCTACCGATAACATGAGGTAATTAACTGAGGTTACGGGCTGTACGATATATTTATTTTATTGCGGTTGCGTAAACCGTAACAATGCGCATAATAAAATCAACGCATTAAAGTTTTAATATTGGACATTCGCGCTAATAGCCATAGTATAATCTTTGTTGATGACTAAATTAAACAGATTAAAATAAGTGTATATAATACGATTCACTATAAATATCACTCACCACTGTTTATTCTGCTTTTTATAGATTTATATATGTTACGTAGATTCATATCATATTAAAAAATATGTATTTTTTTTTACAAAAATTTATTAATCCAGATGAATTCCACCATAGAAGCACAGTTGCTTTTCGCTGCTTTTTGTCAGCATAATTTTACCTTTCCAAAATGCGTTTCCCAACGCCAACATCTTGAATTTAGCAAAGTTTAACACGCATTTTCTCCCTTTGTATACTCCCTAAAATAATTAGTAAATAAACGTTCGAAATATGATGCAATGTCTCATGTTCAATATTTTTGTAAATACATACTTTTTTGAAGGTGCAAACGACCTTCTTGTCCAAGCAGGCAAATATATCTTTAATTGGCAACTGTTGTACATTAATCAAGTCACATGCCCTCGGAAGTCTGAGATTTGGCATTCCTTGGCAAGTGCTTGGATTGTTCTTTTCTTCACATTTGGTGATATTAACATTAATTGTTGAATGCTTGACACTGATCTCTCTGTTGACGTGAAGGTCGTAGTCGAAATGCTGAATAGTGTCATCCTTTGATCTGTAAAGTTTGACGTTTTTTACTATTGCTGCCAGATCTTTGGGTTCCTTGCATTGTTCGAAGTAGTCGAAGTGGGTTCTTTGCTAAAACATAAAAATCGGAAAAATAGTTTGAAGTATTTGTATATATAGTTACTAACAGTAATCGATTGGGAAATGCATAATGAAAATAGCACTAATAACAACATATTTTATGTGTTTGGTAGGTATCTGTTACTGTCTGATGAGTGCGATTATGTGTTGATGGACAACAAACTCTTCTATAATAATGCAACGATTATAAAAGCGTTTGGGAAAAACACGATCTAACATTCCGGAATATAGAGTTTAAAAAATCATTTTTAGCGATCACTAATAATACATTACAACGGAAGTACACGCTCGTCTCGTGTGAGTCCCCAGTGACTCCCAGTAACGGTATTTAGTAAATAAAACTACTAAGAACCGAATATCTCAACACGGTACCAACCGCATTTACTGTATATAGTAACCCACCGCTTTTTCTTTATTCAGATTGATTAAATAAAAAATAAATATATAAACCATAAATCTTCGAACTAATCATTTTTATTTTTATGGTGCTTTTCTTTTTCTACAAGATATCTCTATACCAAAATTACAAATTACTACATATGCATTTTAACATAAGTTATATGGTTAATTAGGGCAAATTGAAGTGATCGGAAAGTTGGGTATAACAAACTAGAAAGCCAGAATAATTTGTCCATATAATCTGACAGTAATGTTGACAGAATACGGAAGTTTATTTTAACGTTATGCATACGACAGCAACGTAGTTACTGTTGTCATAACTTCTTCAGAAAGCAATTATTAATCCTATTCCATATGGACTTGTCCAGTCATGCACAGCACTATTTCCTTTCCCTTAATTAGCTCTATTCTTCCAGACCAGAAATGCCGTCCTAAATTAACTAATTTGAACTTATTCATGTCAATGGAACAGTTTCTGCCTTTGTACAATCCCTAAAATTATAATAAAAATGTTAGTTCCGGTACACTGGTTTGTTCTAGCTGCAATAAAAAGATAGTATGTATAAGTTATGCATGCGTCAAGTAAAGCGGTAATGTAATTTTTACATTGCGTATGCGTAGAAAAATGCAATCACTCCTTTGACTGCTGTTCGAACAAACCCTATAATAATCACTACCAAAATTGATTTGTGGGTCACTTACCTTCTCAACTGAGCAGATCACTTCTTTGTCCAAACAATTAAGAAATCTCTCGATTAGCAAACTGGGCACGTGGATTAAATCGCAAACGTTTTTCAACTTAAATATAGGCAAATTAGCACAACCTTTATCGCTGTCTTTTTTCGGACACCTTTTTAATTCTGTTGCTTTTATCAAACCCTAGAACCAACACTTGAATAAATAATAATATGGCGTTTATATTAATTTTTCATAGAAAACTTAGACAAGAAACTTAATTTCAAAAAGTAGACAATAATCTGGAGTTTTTTAATTAACATTTCTAAGTTAAATAAATGTAAGCGATTCTGAAACAATACAGTGTTAAAAGAGATGTTACTTACTCCCTTGAAGCTGACTGGTTTAGTGGCATGTAGATCATAGTCAAAAAATTGTTCTGGTTTATCAGATTTCCTGTATAACTTTACATTTCTTATTTCCACAAATGTACCTCTATTGTTTGGACATTGTTCTATCCGGTCTGCCGTTGTTTTTTGCTGGAATTCAATACAAACTACATATTCTTTAAAAATTACAAACTCGACAATTAATTTCTTAATAATTCTGCCATCTTAAAATCATTATTGCACTACTTACACAATTGCAAGTATACGACATGCAAAAAACCAGCATCAATACCGTTAGAATGCACATTTTAAAATTAAAAGGTGCACAACAAGCAATATCGTTGTATTAAATATTGTTGCATATATCTAATTGAGTTTTTCATTACGCCATTGCAATCAATAATAATAACATAGTAGATTTATGTATTATTACTGTCATCTACAACAAAACCATACTACACAATAAAGTCAATAATATATTATCAACAAAATAGTTAGGTATACAGGGTGAGTTGTCGCAGTCGCCGCGGTCTATATTTAAGTTATGTTTAGGTAAACGAAAAATGCAATGTTGTGGGAATCATTGCTTTCTATAACGAACAAATGATCTACACTTCTAATGGGTGTTCCATGAGGACGCGAAACACCAAACGAAACGCGTAATACATATTTTGATTGTTTTATCAAAATCTAAGGCAATAAGTACTAAGATAGTAATGTTTTAAAATTAATTGTTGTCAAATTATTGCTTGTTTTGTTATAAAAACAGCAATTCCATATAATTTTTTAACCATTCTGTGCGCGTTTAATTTGATATGATAAAATATTAAACACAAAGCCTCATAATAGTTCTGAACGTCACTTTGCATACTATATGTTTACAATAAACCCTTATGTAACAGTTTTTTGCCCAAAACTAAAGCAAACTGTGCGATTAAGCTCACATGAAAAACTAGAGCATGTACTTTAATTTTAAGAAAACAAAAGATCATGTTGTTCTGTTAATAGATATATCTGGGATTAGTCAGTTCAACGTTTTCTAATATTATCACTCAAATCAGGAGTTCTAATAATTCTACCAACCTCTGTGTTTTTCAAATGGTTAATTGCTGGCTATTACATCTTAAGCATAAAAATCGACGTGATCTTTCGCACTTTTTTCTAACAAAATCCATATCAACAAATACCTCATAGATGACGACATGAAGATAAAATTTCATGTGCATTTTATCAGCATTTTATCTAAAAATATAACACAATATATGGGGTTCCATAAAAAACTCAAAATTCCTGATCATATAACCTTTACACAAGACATTTTTGTCGTTTTTCTAAACATAACCTATATTGACCACGATGGACAGTGCATTGACCCAATACAAACGTTGGACAAAAATAGAAAAAGTTGTTAGAATTTGATGAAATTCGATAAAGATGTAATCACAAGCTGACTTCAAAAATGAACATGGTTTTTGATACTCAAACCACCGTAAAAAAGAAATCTTTTTTATTTTATCGTGTTTCGTTGAGTAGATAAAAATAAATATCATTGACAATTAAAAATTAATTTGACGTTTATTCGATTTTGTATTGTTGCTTAAACTTAACTGCCTAAACTAACCTTTTTGGGCTATTTGTCAAAAGCTCACATAAAGTTACATAATTTACTTTTGAGTACTACAATAGATATACAATATTTTAAAATGCTATAGAATGTTTCTAAAAATACGTGTTAGTTTAAATATTGCATACCTTGTAGATTCGCCTCCATATTAAATAAAAATGCAGACACCAACTGTTCAGCTTACTTGTTAACCGATGACGGACTACTCTGCGTTATTGCAATAATTAGGGACGAATAAGTTTAGGGCTTGCCCATCGGTGTCTGTCATCACCCTAACAGACAATCTGTCACGTTCTGGCCTTACAGCAAAATATGCTATTGTTTTGGTGTAGTGTATTACCCAACCCTACTGATACAAAAACTTATAATAAATAACCGTTTATTTTCAGATGAATGAAAATACATTGTTATTATAAATAAATACATTGGTTATGCTCTATCGGTTATGCCCTATCATTGAATTGACTAGGCTAGGCAATTAATTTCACAGGCTAAGCCAGATATTTTTCAAAAGTAACTGCATTATGACTAGCCACACCAGTCATATAAAAGTAGTTGTTGACAACTGCTCGAACAAAACTACTGAATATTTAATTTTTTTTTCTTTTCAGGTAACACTCCACTTCTGGGATATAGCTCTGCTTTTCAGGTACACAATGTACACATACTGTTATGAATTTTCTTTCTTCTAAAGTAATAATGTTAAATATTTTCTTATCTCACCTGAATATGCAGTAAATATAATACCGATCCCTTTTCAAAGCAACATTTTTCAAATTTGACATGGAAACGTACTTTGTAAATGTGATTACACTGTGAATGTACACTCATCATCATTCAACAACTTTTTAAGGTATGGTTTTTATTTATTAACTCAAAATGTCTAGAAAGTGACATAACTCCATAAAAAAATAATCGACTCAAATATTTTGAAACAGCCTCATTATGGTATACTACTTTTCAAGATTACTTAATGACATTATTGATATTTTGAGTTTCTTGGGTGTTCTTTGACACAAGCAAAATATTTATATTGTTATGCTACACAACTCTATCGGAAATTTTTATTAATATTGACGTCTATTGCAACAGTGAAAAGAACAAAGAAAGTTTAATGTAGTATTATATACAGTACAATAGAATTATTCATATATTTTATAAAATAAATCAATTATTAGTATTCCATATGGAGTTGTCCTGTCATGCAAAGTATCTGGTCCTTTCCTTTTAATATTTCTATTTTTCCTGACCAAAAATGTTTTCCCAAATTAACCAGTTTAAACTGTCCCATATCAACAGAACAGTTCCTTCCTTTATACAATCTCTAAAAGCACAAGAAGTTACCATATTGTAAAAAACTACTTTCTGCTCTGATGAGTAGCCTGAAAGCTAAAGATGAGTTTTTTGCCCTATATTTCAGATGAACGAAACAAGATTGACATTTTATTATTCTATGAACAAAAGAATAATTTAAATATGTACTTTTTTACTCACCTGGTCGAATGAACATTGAACCTTTTTATCTAAACAAACAAAAAATCTTTCGATTTGCAAACTAGATATATGGATAATATTGCAGATGTTTTTTAATTTCACTACGGGAAAATTACCGCAACCTTTGTCGCTATCTTTATTTGGACACATCTTCAGTTGTGAAGCTTTGACCAAACCCTGAATAACCAAATATTAAATGAATTAGTTAATTTTGCGGAAAAATGCATTATTAATTGATTATACTTACACCTTTGAGGTTAATCTCTTTTCTTACTAACAAGTCGTAGTCGAAAAATTGATCCGGTTTGTCGGGTTTTCTATACAACTTAACATTTCTCACTTCGACGTATGTACCTTTATTGTCTGGACATTGTTTTATATGGTCAGCCATTGTTTTTTGCTACAATTATAAAATTGAAATTTATTGCCTTTTTATTTCTATGAGCTTTTTTCTACATGCGTAGATTTTGTCAAATGTGTGAAATCTACCTTGTTTGTGCTTTTTTATTTAACATTTGATTAACTGTGTGTATTTCTCTAAATCTGTATATGTATTGTATACTTACGCAATTGCAAGTACCACACCAAAATAGTACAATCAGAATTACCAGAAATGACATTTTAAAGTATATGCAGATCAATTCTGCAGTTTGCATATCAAGTTAAAAAGATCAGAGTGCATTAGCTCGCTGCATTTGCGTAATAATATACGTTTATTTTCATGATTACGTAGCAGAAATTACAATAAATGGCAAAATAATTATGCTACACAATAACATTTCCCTTTTTTTGAAGATGAAAGTTACAGCGTAATACATTAAAAATAAAACGAAGAATATAAGAATCATACAAGATCAACTCTTCAGTAATCAACTTTTAGGCATTTACTAAAAAAATGTACTTATAGACAAGACTATCTTTAATTTGTGTGATGTTTTAGGTGCATAGTTGTTCAAGCTGTCTTACAATATTTAATCCCTTTTATCAACTCTATACACAGCCGAAGCAGAAGTAAGTTGAACACAAAAGTCGTCTATGAAAGCGTTTTATATCGAAAGTATATGATTACTATTGTTATACATATTCTTACAATATTAATTAAAATCTTATTGACGTACAATGACAATTTTTATACCTGTGATATACGATTTTAGGCAAAAACGTGCGTAAGACATACAATTTTGTATGTACAAAAGCGATGCGAGTGTTCAAAAATACATTAAATTTTTGTTTGGATTTTCTATCCAACCTTATCCATTTATTAATATGTTCGTTTGATATGGACGTTATTATCTCGATCAATGTTTTTTCTCAATTAAAACTTCACTTTTCTTCACTGCACATAAATATTTGTCGGTAAATTGAAGCCCAACAACGATGAGTTCCGAATTGCGTGATTCGGTTATAAACTTAATTCGCGGCGGGCATCCTCAAAAGCGGTTCGCACCATTAATCAACGAATATTAATCAATCGTCGGCAAAAAGCGGCCGGCCCGTTATCCACGCAACAATCAAATATTAATCAAAGGCCGTGACAAATGCCCCCGCAAAATTTATGATTACGTGCGTTCCCGAATCGAGCGCCGCTATCTTAAATTTATGACTGAGAGGTGAATTGGGCGGCTAATGACAAGTAGGGTCACGGTGCAAAAAAATAGCATCGCAAAGAATATTGATTGTGACGTCAGAGCTGAGATAAATGCGAGACGGTTAGAAAATTATATTCTTTCTCGCTGACATTCTGTCCAAATTTGAGCAACACTATTTACTCAGCTAGAGGGGAAGCAAAAGTAACATAGGAACGGAAGTAACATGCCACCTCCTGATTTTTCCGAACACACTAATACAATTCGTAGTGTACTGTTGAAACCATGCACCAAAATTCTTGTTCCAAACATTTTAGGCCGAGCATCTTCGCACCAAACCCGAGTTTTATCTGAACATTTCTATTTTCTGCCACCTTGAAGTATGTTATATTTAGTATAGGTTCATTACAGCTTCTTGTTAGTTCTTAAGTAAAAAGTAAATAAATAACCGAGTTTAAGTTACTATTTTTTACTTTCCGTCTAGTACCCTAGGAGGAAAGTATTGTAATTGACGGAAACAAAGAATTCCGCCAAAATACGCGTTTTGGGGTTCCTCAATCCATTGCAATGATTTCTGGAAAATGTATGTGTGTGTATGTCTGTTTTAGCATACATATTTAGAATTATATTACTTTTCATAATAATAACGTTTTTAACGTAATAATCCTTTGGAATTGAAACAATTTTCGGACACTAATGAATCGAATTGTAATGTGATGATCACTTAAAGGACGTAATAACAATTCCTGGACGTCCTTTAATCAAGTCCGACCACGTAAGAACAATCAGGGCCGGAGACGGGCTCGAAGCGCCGTCATGTCCGCCAATGACCGTTTACGAGAATTTACGCGGCGCCGGCTAAAATGGAACGTCCGCAGAGCAATTGAAGTGCTGACCAGAAGAGTCCCACGGAATTTAAATACACCACTTAGCGAGGCGGCGCATCTGGGTCGGCCAATACAACCAACGCCGTAAGTGCACATCTAGACAGGAACGTAGTGGGTGCTGACCGCATTCTCCCTTCTCTCTACTATGCCGCTTTGGAACGAAACCAATTTCACCGGCGGGCCGATATGGGTAATGTAAAATGAGTGGAACTCACCGCTATTTCGATGGTAGCGAGAATATTGCAGTTGTCTAGGTCGGTGCGCAACGCGTATAGGTTATGTTTTGGTGGAGCTGACGTTCAAGGCAACGGAGCAACATGCCATTCGCGGATGGAATCTAGCAATCTATCGCTTTCTGCCTTAACCCAAAAGAAGAAGAGAGATAAATGATGCCGTGTGCAGATTAATCCACATGGTTTCGGCAATGCGGACCCAGGGTTCGGTAAATTTGTGTTTTAAGCGCCGGGAATCTTTGGGAAGTTATAGCGTGATGTTGCATATCCGATTTTGGACGTGACTGGAATTGCGTTTGTACTGGGGATTGGGATATATTGAATGTAATGTAATGTGTTTGGTGGGAGCAATCGCGGCAGTTATTATGCGGATATTATTAGAAAAATTATTGTAGAAATTGAAGCAGCAACATTCCGGCGCATCCACCATTTGATAAAAATACTCTTTACTTCGTCGTTTCATCAAAATATCGATAAAATTTATTTAAGATTTTTATTTGTGCTGGGAGTATGACATAGTACATGCTTCACAAATGACACTCCATCATACGTCGTGGTATTTCTACGATAGTAAGACCAAGTCCAAATTATGCATGATAAATTACTGCAAAAGTGTACATATCGTTATACAGATATGCATCCCAACTACGTTTGCATATAAATGTCACACACTTTGATCCAAGGATATCAAACATACTCATATTCTAGTTGATATTTTGATATGAATTTTCATGCAGAACTCCAACGCGGGTTATATGTAAACTCGACTTACTTCTCGATGTTGTGCAGTTGTTTTATTGGCTGTTTGGATTGACGGGGATAGCTGCGGGATGTTGATGAAAGTGACTTTCCGACGTTTACTTTTACTTGTTCTTGTGTCTGATTTGATTCCGGACGTCAAGTGAAAAAGTTGCCACAAGGAAAAGTAAGGAGAAACGAGGTAAATATGCTTCTCCGGTTGAAATTGCTTTGCTGGGAATAATAAATTTTATGGCAGTTCTGGTTATGCTTTGTGACATTTAAACTTGTTCATTATTTTATGTCTTCCTGAAGTATAATAACAGTGTCAAGTACAATAATGATACGAGTCATTAAGCATACAAATGCCAGCAATTTATGGTTTTTGATGAAAAAATCATAGGTAAGACATATAATTTTGTATGTACCATGAGTATAGACTAAAGTTCAACACTCAGGCGATTAAAAACCTTTTAATACTCGATTAATTAATTTATTTTAGAACAATAATCAGAAATGGGCCAAGGCATAAAAGCAACAATTAAGCAAAACTTACCCAATACGTTTTCTTAGGAGAGTAAAATGGCAACACATTATCTGTCTAGCTACATTTTAGACAAACAGTAGTTATCATTTCATACTTACGGTTACCGCTATGTTGCGCTGGAGTCTCAACTGCAAGTTTATCTTTCAAATTCTAATCGGCGCCATTAAGGAAACCGTTAACGCCGGCGTGGTTCGCGGTTTTTGAGGTGAGCTTGCAGTAGACCCCTGTGGGGGGTGCTGCTACTGCTGCTGCTGAGTCAAGGCGCGGTCGGAGGGAGCTCATCAAGACGATACCCACGAAAATTCTAGTGCGGTCGTAAATTGCTGCGAGTGTTATCCCATTACCGGGCTAAAATCAGACGCTAACGAGCCCGAGACGCCATTGTCTCCGACGATTGTAACTAGATGCGAATCGCTCGACTTGGCAGATCTTTATTAACTTCGCGTTTCTTTCTTTTTCGCACTGCTGATGCTGTGCTGATTTATTTTGTTTTATTTTATTTCGTCCGGGCTTTATGAGTGGTATTAAATTTTTCGTTCGTGGTGCTGACAGCTTAAGGATTGATGAACCTTAGAGGAATTTATGAGTTTGTTTCTTTGTCTGTCTTGTGCATATCTTTTTTAAATGTTTCTTTTATTATTTCAGAAAGCATTGCAAATTGAATCATTATAAAGAAAAACGTTTGGCTTTATTTCCACTGTTTTTTCTTTTGTCTACTTTGTTTTTCGATCATTTCACTGCGTACATTTCCACAACATTTGTAATTAAAATTTTACCTGATTGGACGATACAAATAAATACTACAAACAAAAGCCAGTTTAAACAACAAAAGTTTTATCGCGAATATACGCAGCAGAGAAACATTAAATGAGCTACTACGCAGATTTTTTTTCTCTTACAGAATAATCGAATGAAGAACAACAGTGGAAAGCGATCCATCGTCTCTCGGAAATTAAAAGCCGGTTCATAATAATTCGTATTCAGACAACGTAAATAACAGTCGCAGATTTCATAAAAAGCTAGACGGACAGACAAAGAGAAACGGTTTTTTTTTCGGAGAGGTGGCGAGATTGCAGGACATATAAATTATTAACTTTTAATGGAAATGTTTTGTTTTAAGTGACGCATCAGTGCACGCGCACGCCCTGCATTAATCACGGGAAATTCTTCCCTGTCACAAGCCATCGAGTTTTTCATTTTTTCGCACTGCTTCGTTGGTGTTTATTATGCTTTCCTTGTCTTCCTCATTCGAATCTGCGCTTTTTTATTCATCGATGATGCTCTGCTTTGAATTGAACCTGTCGACCGACGACAACATTTAATCCGATTGTCCGGCTTCCTTTATTATCCTTCGTCACATTTGACATATTCTGGAGAGCCGGAAGGCTTTCCTAACGAGGTATGTTGGACATACGTTCTCTGTTAATGGTCTCTAAGCCATCTAGGCCGGTTTTTTATTTACGTAAGTTGAGTGTGCTTTCTATAGTGCTCATTTTATTCTATAATTGCCAGTAGATTTATATTTTGTCTGGTCATACATTAACAACAAAGTTAAAGAGTTATTTGCTACACTAATAAACAAACAGGCACCACTACCGTTCTGCAATAAAAACAATAAAACATGTTGCTTTGCTTGTAGTAATATATGACGGAAACACCTAAAATATTTTCAAGTCTTTCAGGCCTTTCAAGCCCTCTTTAACTGTTAATAACTCTATGGACAGTTTCATGACAGCACTATTAAAAAACTTGCCGACCCTTTACTATTTTGGAGTAATGCAATTGGGCATTACTGCCTTTTAAATGATATTTTTATGATTTAAATTTTAAATCAATCAAAACCTTATTTTTTTTTTAATTCATCTCTACAAACTTATCAAATTAGACTCTGTATGCAACCTTACATGTACCTGATTTATCGATAGCAATAAACGGGTCTTATTGGGGGTCTTATTGTCTAAAAGCTTTTCAAAAAAAATTGTTCATGATACCTGAATATCTGAATAAGAAAATACTCTATACACAGTTAAAAATTTATTTTTTTCCGGAAATTATCTTATGCAGGTTAAATAAATTCTGACAACCTTCTTAAGGACTAATTGTCAATAGTTTTTGACGATTGCTAGCAGAAAGCTTTATCCTCACTCTTCACTCCATACCGTTAAGTATTCCACACATTTCTTACAACAGCACGTCCCAGCACATAATCAAATACACGTGATATTGACCGCCCTTTCGCTTTTTCCACCAACTTTCCATTATTTATATCTTCATTATAGGGCTTACAGCTGGTCACGTACGTTAATATATATCGTCCTTCCCCCACGACCAAGCAATAACGCCCCTACGGCCGCTTTGTAGGTGATCCTTTGTCCAGCGGCGGCTCGTGACCTACCCAATATAGCTAATGAGAAATATTATCGTCAGAAGTTTAACGGGCTTCATTTATTTAGGCGAAAGGTGCTAAGTGATCTTTCTCATCGAGTTTATGGTAGACAACAAAATTCATAATATTGTTATTTAATGTTTTCTTCATCCATAATTTTTTTTAGATGGCAACTCCAATTTTTTTGCTGCTTTTTGGTAGAACTTGTTATCGCTTAAATGACGCTGTAAAATAATTGGTACCTTACATAATCTTTTTTTAAATAGCACATTTAGTTTAACAAATAAAAACTTGTTTGTGCAAGTCAGTCAGCTGTTACAAAAGTTTCTTGAGCTTGTATGCTTTTTTAAGCATCCTGCTATATCGGAAAATGCTGAAACCTCTCTTCTGTCGTATAGTTTCATTTCGCAAAGTAACCGTGCTTACGTTATTATGACTTAACATCAAACCTTCCTCAATGCCTCATTTGTTAAATGGTCTCCGGAATTAATGGGTAAGTAAGTCTCAAGAGACCCTACAAAGACGGGCCTCGTAAATTTTCTGATAGAGCGAGGCAAGCGAGAGTATCGATACAGCAAATTGGCGTACAATGGCGCCAGATTATTTATCGTTTCTCGTGAGCGGATTTCGCAAAATGATGCATATCCCTGAAGATAGGAAAAATTGCTTTTTTTCATCCCTCATCGACCCATACACACTTCCCTAACCCCGGTGCAACAACAACATTATTTGTATGCCGATATCGGGCCAAGAGTTTTTAGGTGCGTGTGTTGAAAATTGGGATGAGATTTTGAGACGAGGCGAAGATGGGAAAGTTGCCGAGTTGGCTGTGAGAGGGTAGCTCGAGGAGTTGGGGATGGGATGCTCCTTTGGCATGATAGATGATGTGGACGAAATTAAATAATAAAATCGATAGGCAGTAGAAGAGGGAAGTTTAAGGGCAAAAGAAATATTTTCCTCATTAATTATTATCGAGTGGTCGTTCTCAAGTCGAGCTGACGTATTGGTAAAAAAAAACTAGATTGCGTCTTTTCACTAGATGAGATTTTTTAAGGGGAAAGTTTGAATTATGTCATCGTCATTTTTTCTTATAAGGGCTTTGCACAGAAATGCAAAGAAATGACTTAATCTTGAAGGATATTTCATCAGTGAGTTCGATACCAAAATTATGACGTTGATAATTTTGACATTGACATTGACTAGTAGATTAATTAGTATTTATTTTTTTTACAGCTTATGTCATTTCAGTTTATTAAATATTATGCGACATGGACATGTTATATCGTTTGTTTCTTGTTTTATTCTAGATTTATTTAAAAATCTAACAATGTAGAACGTATTTTTTATTTGTAAATGCAACTGATATAATATTCTTAGTTACTTCACTTTCAAACTTAAGAAATTACTATTTTGCACCCCACAAAATACTCTACAAAGCTGGTTTAACAGCTAACATGTTCCATTTAAAAATTAATGTTCGAATACCGAAATAATTATTCTTTAAAAATAAAAGTAATTGCTTTATAACTTTAAAGTGTTTAATAATAAAAAACATGTGTTCATTAGATTTTCTTGAAGCTTTTACACATGTGTCATGAAACTTATAATTTAAACCTTGTTGGTCAAAACTGATACTTTTAGTTTTAATAATGCTCTTATGTGTATCTCTTTATATTTGCCTCTAATATATTAGTAGAGTAGGTAATCTTGAAAACTGTAATGTACACTTGTTACGTGGTATCAAAATCAAAGTTTAAATTTGGTTGAATTAATTAAGAATGTAAAAATGTGGTTAAACAACTTCGTGGCAATACTAAGAATCTGTACTCATATGAAACAAAATAACAACAAAAGATGCAAATCTTGATATACGGAAACCACAAAAATCGAAAACATCGATGAAAAAATTGGTGTATATTTAATTTCTTTGTCAGGAACATGATAGGCGCATCATTACATATTTTTGGTTGCCCAATTTATTATCAGCGAAAAATGGATGCGTTCCATTAGATATAAAAATATATAAAGTCACTGGAATACCCACAACTGTATTACCGCTAAAATTCCATTTTTTTTCATCAATGTAGGGTCTAGTTTTCGACCATTAAATGCACAAAATTCACCAAATAGTAAAATCGTTTCATCAAATTTTATCGTTCAACTAAGCAACGTTCGCCAAAACTACTAATCCTCGTTCGGACGCACCGACTCCTGGGTTATTTATTCAATGGTCATAAAACGGGTCGTGGAAAATTGAATGCGCTGTGTGCGGATGGCTTCGGCCACTACTGGTACCACATACGTCACCCCGAAAACAATAAATATAGGTGGCGGCGCGGCGGTACAGGAATTTGGAATAATTATTAGAGCGAGCTGGGGGCGGTCAATTAATGCCGGACGAAAGCCGCGGGCGGTTATATTTACGAAAACAGAGGCCAGGAGGGCCGTTAAGCCGCTCCATTAAACCGAAACAATTCAATCGATTCGGGTTTATGTGGATGCTGCTGTCGCCGCTATCGCGCCGAAGAATTTGAAATGTGGCCGCTCATGATATATACAAGCTAAATGGGCAAATGCAAATAAACATTCACGTTCAGTTTAGGTGTATTTGGAAGTTTAAGGTTTACAATAACAAAAAATAGGGTCAGTAGCAAACTTTTTTTTCGAATAAATTGTATGACGGATACAACCAAATATACAAATAGCTATTAATGCAAGAAGAGCTTGGAGAAAAGTCAGATTTGCAACGTTGTGCTATCAAGGAAAAAATATTTGGGGTAGCCCTCACCCAACTTTCCGACTACATAGGACTACATAGAGACGAAGACTCTGTATTCTGTCAAACTGCTTTTATAAACAGTTATAGCGCCTAAACCGTTCATTCACTGATCTCCAAATTTGTATACTTATTTAAAGTCACTGGAGGATGAGTTGGTATGAGATATCGGATGAATACTTCAGAAGACGCATTTAACATTTGCCACTTCGGGTTGTCAGACTGTCACCAAAAACAATCCAGTTTGTCCCCCACACACATACATACATTTTCCAGAAATTATTGCAATAGATTCAGGGGACTCCAAAACGTGGATTTCCGCTGAAATCCCAAACAATTTTTTTCGTCGATAACAATACATACTTTCTTTCTACGGTACTAGTCGCAAAGTAAAAAGGCCGCAACAAATTAGTCTAATTGGTCAAATTTATCATTACCTAGAAGGCTATATAATACAACAAAAGTTGTTAAAAATTTGGAACACTTGAACGCGTTCCACAAAACGTCTACTCTACAAGTCTACATCACGGGTAAAAACGAGTAGCGAGCGGCTAATCAGAAATGATCTATTTCTTTAAATATCTATTGTCACGTAAAACCGGAAAACGGAAACGGAAAACCTAGACAAAAACCTTACGAATCGACATAAAGTTCTAACACCAAGTACGAAATTTAAACCAGGGTTTTGAATTCCTGATCAATAAAACTTTGCACATTGTCACACAATTCAATAACTAATTCCTATTTAATTTGATAACTTATCTCAATTAATAAACAACGGGTTATCGAGCCGTTACAATATTATTTATGACAGTAGAAAAAGGTGAATTGGTTTAACTTGAATTCAGCGTATATAGTGGTGTAAATCAAACAGCAGTGCTTTTGAGAGAGCTTTAAATATACAAAAACAAAGAACAATTTGCTGAGAGAATGATCGAAATCC